>QFES01013454.1:0-22840 GCA_003316375.1 Tylopilus plumbeoviolaceoides | reverse complement strand
CAATTCCAACGATGATCGCGGTGGGTGTGGCGGTGCAACCTCCCATGTGAGGGAGATACGTAGGGTAGAATTCGTACGCAGCATACTGATAGGCTACCACAATCCTCCGTGTCAAAAGGTAGAAATAGTGACTAAGATGCTCGCTAACGAAGCCTCCTACTGGTAGCATGGTGACGAACTGGATGGTTTGTATTGTCGTGAGGTGCTGTTTCCACTGAAGCACATTGAACATGAACCACGAGCCAAGCGTGATTAAGCCAAAACGTATACCCATATTTTAGCACCGCCAGCTGTGGCGTAGTAATGATAACCTTCAAGTTGTGAGTGAGCGTCAAGTATGTTTCAGAACTTGGTTGTCCGAGTCAGAAACTCACACACCAACACGTGAATGCAGAGATTAAGGCTTGCGGGAACCCAACACTGAAAACTATGTTATGTGTCAGCTTCGAGTTAAGGACAGATTTTACCTCCCGCTGTTGCTCGACCGTTCAATTGTACAAATACCAAAATTGCCGGGGCGGCGTGACAGTATACATGCAAGAACGCTGTGGGGTAATGGTCAGAGCGGTGTGCGGTAGTACTAAAAGCGATCAACCGTCCAGGGCCTGCTGTCAGACTTGTTCCGAATCTCTACAAACGGGTGCTAGAATCCGCC
The DNA here is from genome assembly GCA_003316375.1 of Tylopilus plumbeoviolaceoides. Classification (NCBI taxonomy): domain Eukaryota; kingdom Fungi; phylum Basidiomycota; class Agaricomycetes; order Boletales; family Boletaceae; genus Tylopilus; species Tylopilus plumbeoviolaceoides. The sequence continues at coordinate 22,185 of QFES01013454.1, read as the reverse complement.
TAGCCTAGGCGGATTAGTAGTAAGGCTCCATTTTTAGCCAGTGCCGTTTGGGAATAAAATGTCGGGCAGCTGACGTGTCTCGCCACTGTCAACTTGTCGAAGTACAGGATGTACCGTACTACTGTACCCGGGCCGATGCCGACTCGCCCACTAACCGAGGAGTGGGGTCATGAGGTAACCGTCCCTCTTGGTTAGTCACCTGTTGAGCCCAAGCCTGAAAGGAAGCGCGGTTTTAGAACATCCCCTGAAAGTAAACGTGGCACCTTATCCACCTGGATCTCCGCTTTTGTTCTCAGACTTCTCTGCAGCGCGAACTGATCAAGATCGCCAAGTCGGTTCGGTTCCTGGTTCAGCAACGCATCCCATCGTTTCGCCGAAGTCCCGGATCAATTCTAGTGCAAGTACATCACGACTGACCAGGGTGATAACTTGAAAGGCTTGGGTGAAGAACTTCGTCGGTTGCCGGCGAACTGCTTCCACCATGACAAATATATATTCAGAATGGCCGCCGAAAGTCCACTGGTCATATAGCTTGCTAAGTAACAAGACACCCACGTATGCCGGCCTCTGATGTCTCTTCAGTATGCCATAGATGCTGAAAGTTAGAACCACAAATGACTAGAGCAAATTTCGGTTGCTTTGCTACATCGCGAGAGCCATCCTTGACCTTGTATTTGTGTTCCAAATCACGAGGCAAACCGGGCGAGATCTTTGTTTTCAAAACCCTCTCAAAGTCGACTCTTTGCGGCACTTGCCATTCGCCTCCCCTCCTCTAGCATCGGCTTCAGGCTCTCCTACCACCTGAAAAGGTTCTGTAATGAAGCGTATGGCCGCAAGGTTTACTTCATATCCTGGAGTGGTTTTTGTCTGATTAAGCGGCTCGAGTTGAGCTCGCTTCCATAGCGCCTCGTAGACATTTCCACCGTAGACAACAAGTGCGCTGGTGAGAAAAGTAAGTTCTCAACCCTATCGAATGGACAAAACGAACCGATCGGTTGACCAGTCAGAGAAGGAGAACGCTTCGGTGAATCCGACGGCATTAGGGAGAAGACGGAGGCAAACATCATTGGTGGCTGCACGGAGGTCTCTTGTCGGATCTGTCTGGTCACGGTCGCGCTGTAACAACCCAAACGCGAAGAGATCAATCAAAGCTTCCTCTGTGGTAGTCAGTAAATACTGCATCGGTTGATAACCATAGCCATTAGGCATGAAAGTTCGAGCAAGTGGGATGAGCTTACTAGGAGATACAGGTCACCGAGGGCACTGGCTGCATCTTGCGACGCTTGGTGCAGGTCGAAAACCATAATACCAACTTGAACCGCTACGAATGCTTCGGTGATAGCTTTTGATAGCCTGTGGTTGGTGCCGGCGTCTGGGTTGTCTGAGTTTTGTGCGGCACCCTGGACTGCTAGTGCGGCACGCAATTCAAGGAGATGTATGGTCGCTGCGTGGTCTCGCCACGTCGTCTTACATATCACTGGTCGGGTGGACTGGCCAGCTTTGAGGAGACGGAGGTAATGTGAGTGCGAACCCAAAGGACGGCCGGGGGCCGAGGTTAAGAGGTTGTATGGCTTGAGAGCTGCACGGACAACCTGCCCATCCAGCAGAAAATCGTCTCCTTCATAGCTAACGGACCGTTAGCAATTCGTATCAAATTATTTGACCAATGTACGTAGCGGCGGGAAGATAGTCTGCATAAATTCGTCCAATTCCGGCGAATATGCTGCATCCACGGCCACCCAAGGCACGGCGAGCGCTCTCGAGTCCATTAATAGTCTCAGTAGAGACCAGGACCTTTAGGCCACTAAGGATAGCATGAATTTCGGCAGTGTAGCCCAAGTCACCCTGTTCAATTCGCTCTTCTAGGGCTGAAAACGACTTATCCTAGGCACTTTGTTAGTAGGCACATCTCTCCACGACGAAATACGGACTGTCTGACGACCTAATCCAACGAACGTGAGATTATAGGGAGCAGGCGATAATATGTGGAAGGGTATGTGATGACTTGGCGTTCCAACCCACGATGATCAAGTTCTCCCTGTCTGCGGACGGTGGTATATCGGATTGAAACAGTAATACCTTCGCTTCCGATTAAGTGGGGTGAAAATACTGGACTTTCGGGAAAATACCTCCTGCAAGGGTCCACCCTGCAGTCGTAACCATACTACGGGCGGCTTTAGAAGGATAAACCGAAACCGAAGATCTGACTACCTTGCACGGATGTACACCATATAGACCGTGATAGGGTGGTTGAGCAGATGAAGAAGCTTGAGACACGATAGGCATACACCTCCAAAGCTGTGCTTCGGGTTCTGAGGTTTAATATATCGGCCATCTTGACTAACCGTTGCGAATTTCGAGAACATGTTCATCCTGGGTATTCTAACGTGATCGAACCTAGCAAACCCATTGTCTAACGCAGCCGCTCCTAGGAAGCGACAGTCCATTAGGCCGGAACAAGCAAGAGCGTGAACGAGTGTCATTACCTCCGCCAGCTTTGGGGCCGACATCCCCTGTGCTGATTCCCGGGCATAGAGGATGATCCTCTAGAAAATGACAACGTGAGACCACGTGAGAGCAGCAGGCAAAGGTTTAAAGCAAACCCAATGGTCTCAACTGGACGAGAAAAAGGTGGGGACCCATGTCTTTTCCATCTGGCAGGATCAACTTGGCTTGCACAACTCCATGAGTAGCTGTCTTTCCGAGAGCATCTATCCACCACTTTGTGCTGGTCAAGGTGGGGGAACGGAGTTCAAACTCCTCGGTGTCTCGAAGATACGTTGCTGTCGTTTCCAACCTGGTGACATTTGTGCCGTGACCAAGTTCAGTCTGGAGGTAGCATCTGGGGATGGTTGAGAATTACCAACACATTCACGCTAAACGGTTACCCACGTATTCCCTTGTTGGGCACGAGTTCCCAGTACTCGTCGATCAAATCATTAGGTCCTTGACCAAGAAAGACGGGTTGAAATGCTACCACAAAGTAAGTATGAACATCTCGCGATGCCCACCGAGGTCGTGCAGGGTAATCGGCAGCGATTCCGACAGAATGGACATAGCTTGAGCTGCCTGTTCAGAACTCCATTGATGTAACCATCGCAAATCCACCAGGTGTTTCATGATGGCGAGAGCCCTCTTATAGGCTTCAACTCCTCCGATGAAGTCCCTTGATATATACTAGTTAGCTATTATAACTAAATAGCAGCTAGGCTTACCTGGACGACTTGTCAAACACTGGCTGCTTACGAAGAACGCTTTCAATTTGCACGAGACTCTGCCATTTTTGTCTTCCAGCTGTGTCGAATCATTCCAAGTAAGCCAGTCTTGAAGGAGATTCGTTCATCATGGAACAGCCACCAAAAACATAGTCCCGCATGACCTGCAGGTCAAACGAGACCTTGCGTCGAGCTTCCTGTAAATCTGCGACAGTTTGCGCAATTAGATCCAACACCATTGCTGCGGGGCAATGGGCGACGCTGTCAGTGACTCGGAGACAGTCGGTGAGCCTGAGAGAGTCCCGACTTGGTCACGGTCAACTTCGCACCGGACCCACACCGTGATGTAATCGCCTACGGCCACGGTGCCGGGGTCGGCAATGTTCGTCGTTCCGGTCGGTCAAGTTTACCTTTAGTAAGTTAAGCTTTCAATTTCAGCTCTCTGCCGCATACCAGAAGGTGTGTATTATTTTGCATCGTGCTATGCCATTGCCATGCGCTGATAGAAAACAGTGCAACTGGCAAACACTCGCATGCTACACAGCACCTCCGAGCTGAGGTTCGGACCATTTTATTATTACTATGTTCCTCGCCTTTACACTGCTACACATCTGAATCACCTGCGCTCGGTAGAAACTTCGTCTATTGTCGCTCGACGCTCCAGGGCAGCTCAATGCTCACGTTTGTAGGTCTCGGATTCCATCCCACATCCTAGTCAAGATCCAAGATACCCAAGACGACAGCTATGGAGTGCCCTATAATGGTCTGGATGCTCTCGCTCAATCGCGATGTCACGACAGAGGTGCGTGTTTTGCATGCGTGAGTCTACACTGCGACGCTGTGGTGTAGCCCCCCGCAGCAGCCGGATTGTGTCTCAGTGCTAAGCTCTTCCCCATTTCATGCAGGAATGTGACAAATGCTACACTTTCGCCAGAGAGTGTGCGCCACATACGAGTATAGGGTATAATTCCACGTCAATCGAGTCCTTTCGTGAGTCCACTTTCCATATAACATTCACCCTATCTCTCCCCAATTCCCACTTTTTCCACTCGACATGTTGCTCACGCTCGTACGAATGTAGGCCAGATCGTATCGCAAATGCTCCCAATTCTCATGATGCGAAAAAGACGGTTATCGAGAAGAGGTTGGAAAGGTTGCGAAACTTCCAACGGCCAGCACTGGATAGGGCAAGTCTGTCATCTCATTTTGTCATTGACAGCAAATACTCACCACCCTCCCCTTCCTCCCTCTGTTTTCGTCTCCTCGCCCCACTGCGTCACCAAAACAGCCCTACCACCGCCTGCCACCAGAAGAACTTCTTCGGTCGACGATCGGATGCCACCTCGCGCACGACAACTCGTTGTGCGGCATGGTCATGGCCCAGGGTCGTCAACAGCAGGTTATCAACATCGGCCTCGGCGTCAAGCAACTCCGCGTGGAACGTCGAGGGGTTTCCATAGCCAACTATGCCAAATCCTTTGCGAAAAAGGTATTGTTTGCCTACTCTAGTTCCATGCCACGTGGCGATGGTTAGACTTACCACCGCGCGCATGGCGCATCTTTAGCTTACCCCGTTGGAGTTAACGTTTATCACGCCCGAGCTCGGCGACGAAGTGATCCTCCGTCGGTGGTGCATCCTCCTCTCGCTCAAAGCCGCGTACATCAAAGCGGTTGGCCAATCGCGTGGCTTCGACTGGTCCCGGCTTGAGTTCAACATTCCCAACGAGAGCGCCCGTGGGGACGGCCACCCCCTCCAAGGTTGAGAATTTCGTCAGTTCAAGGCTCAGCTTGGGGTCCAGCTTGGGGAGTTGTGGTCGAAGAGTCACATCAGTGCGCGTGTGCATTCTTTCGAGGCACGAAAGAGTCCAAGTTTATATGGCACGACGACGCAGAAGACTTGGAAACCTGGGTGCAGTTTATCAACGTTGATCAGGTGATCAAGGTCATGCCAAAGTTGACGGCCTAAAGCGCCGGGTACGTGAGGCACGTCAGCAATTTATTCTCGTCGCCGACCCATTTGAACGTCTCTACCTTCTTTCCACCGGCATGCATACCTATTACCTGAGAAATGACGTCACGTTCCAATAACCTCTCATGCCGCTATTCATACAGTCGCACCGAAGCAGAATCATGGTCATAATACACTTGTGCTGTCCAGGTGTGTCACTTGCCAACCCTGGTAAGTAGACCAGACACTTAATGCTTACCGCACTGGCAGCTGCGGGACTGGAACCTTCAGTCGTCGTTCAAGCTTACAAGTTCCATCAACGTACTTATTACTGGCGGACGCTGGCAAGTTTACCAGCCAATTGTTACGTAACGCACACGGCAGAGTGTGCGTATTTATGAAAAACTGGACCAGGGTCCTCCAAGCCTCTCCATTCTTTACTTATTGTTCTCCATTTCCTTCCTGACGGCCCACATTCATTTTCATACAGGCCACCAACTGGACCCCACTCCGTAACACCGCCATGGTCGACTCGGCCACGCCAATCGCATCCAACGGAAACACGACTCTCGCTGATGTGTTCATGGCATGCTTAAATGGAGGTGGGGGGACCAGCAGCGTTAGTGCCCTTGTAGCTGGTGCGTGCCCCGTAGTTCAAGTTCGCAGCCATGGGTTTACTGACATGAGCAGTGTGCGTCTTCGTTTGTATAGAATCCATACCGCCGTACGCCGCCACCGGTAAAAGCTTGCTTAGCTCGGTGGTGGAGGTGATCAACGCGAGGAACGCTTGTTAGGTATGTATATCCTCTTCACCGTGCCCCGTCCTGATTATGGCGCTCTCATCGCAGTCTGCCACTCGTTCATATTTCCCATCGTTCGTTTTCTTTGCGGGAGCTGCATTACATTTGCAACATTCTTCTCGAACTTGCCGGCACTGGTGAGGTTTGACTGTTCTGGAGAATGTACAAGTTTGTTCCACAGGCTTCTAGATCTGATTGATTCTGTGACGTTCAAGTTCCTATGTGGGAAGTAGTCTCCAGTCATTGGCAGCAATCTCAGGAATAACAGTTTACGACTTCTGAACACTGTCAGGGCATATGGCCCAGTACACATCTCGGAGGATACGGCATTGAGGAGAGGCCAAAGCCAAAGTCCCCAACTTCAACCTGAAGGTCTACCCACCTTATCCGCAACCTAGCAATGTGGGTAATTCTCAGGCAACCTCGAGATGATCCTACGGTTGGCTCCTTGGTCCGACACGCTCCCAACTGAATGCTTGTTATCTGCGCGGCCAGCCGCGAGTTGTAAGGCAATTGGTTGGCCATAGAGGTTGGTGATATTTCCCGGCCGACGTACGAAAAAGTAATCGCAGGTGAAAAGCGCGCAAAGAGCCACTCGGAGTATAGAAAGAGTGAGGATGCAAAACATACCGCAAAGGAGGCCGAGGAGGCCACGCATGGGGGTGATGATTGTGCTCGTGACTCACACCTGAGAGGGCGGTGATCAATAAACAAGGCCCCGGACGAATGCTGGTTACAACTGACCATGATGCCGAGGTCGATAATTCCATAAGGAACCAGCGGTCGGTTAATTTGGGTGAGTTCTTTTTTCGCTCTGCGGTGTGGTCAGTAAGAGGAAACGTGGATCGGCTTAAGTGTACCTGAGCAGGGCCTTCACCCCAGCGGCAAAGCCAACCAGGGCGTCGAAACAAAGGGGTAATAAAGACCGTCTCTCGACTTCGAGGGGTTCCAGGGTAGACGTGATTCAACGGAGCGAGTCAAAAGTGCCTTACGAAGGACTTCGTTATAAGCATCGTGGCCCTGTTATCCCACGATAAGTTGAGCCACGAAGTCGGTGGGTACAGCTGATAAAGAGTGCTTATTCGCAAGAAGTACGCCTGACACGAATCGGATTGGACTTTTATCAACGTTGGAACTTGAAGGAAGATATAGTGCTGGTTAATAGCGCGCGAGCGGAACGGAGAACCGCATCCCATAACACGGCGGTTGCAAGACGTTCAAAGTCTTGCGCCAATATTTACGACGGTCACACCAATTGCATTGAGGCTCGCCTACGGTATCCATCTCGACACCCAACCTACTACCACGCTCACTCAATGAAATGCGATAACACTCGCACCAGTTATGCCTGCGCACTGTGCGCGCCTGCCAAGAGGTGCCAGTTTCCTTGCCTAAGCCAGAACGCTACATCCCCTACTGCCCTGCAGCGAGCGGTGAACTTCGGAGGACGTATACAACGCAGCAGTGTAAGTTGCGCTGTAGCCAAGCCCGGGACGCTGTGCACATCCAAGTATCTCACCGTGAATAGATCCTCGCGATGAGTGGGCTGCCAGCAATGTCATTCAGACTTGGGCAGATTACGGGTGCTCCGTGAGGTGCTTGGTCAACTATAAATTGAGTTCCCATCATTATCAAGTCAATCATGACCCCCTGAGGACGTGGAGTGAGTTAATCACGGTTGCTGAGTGCTCACATGGCTGGCTCCTCGTGTCCTAACTGCCCCGCACGCTGTATCTTATGCAATACTTGATGTCCCGTTCGTAGCCCGGGACAACCCCTATGGCTACTTCCGTGAACCTAGTATCTCGTTTATCCCATTCACTTTGTGGGTGATGTTTGGCGAATGGTTAGCATCTCGAATGTAAACTTTCGTATTTACCACTGATGCATCACACCCACCGCGGGCGCCATCGGACGTGGCATCACCTTCAGCTATCTGCTGCTGTTCCTCGACTTCTTCTATGAAACATATATCCGGAAAGCGAGATCGCATGGTGTGCAAAGACTCCTTAAATCGACCATTGCTAACGCCAAAGTGCCCGTTTTCTGCGTGGCAAACGGTAAGTTGTCTCATCTTCGCTTCGGTCAGGACTAACGACGATTCACGACGTAGCTGGTCGCGCGCATTGAGCAGGCACAAGTAGTACGTACCACGCCGACGGACCTGCATGCTAACACGCGACTTTGTACACCGTAACGACCATTTCATGCCAGTGTCCAATCGGTATGGCAACCAGTTGGAGAAAGCACCCGACACCGTGCATTTGAAACCAACCTTGCATTCCTCAGCAAATGTACCCACTACCTCCTTCGACTTTGTATCTTGTTTTCTTGACTGGTCTGCTCCTTAATCCAGTTTACGGTAATGGCTGCGATCAGAGATATCTGACGTGCTAACGCCAAAATAAGCATCACGAACGTTCATTATAACCCAAGCTCGGGTCTAGTCTTACTCGTTGTTACTGCGTCCCCAAGCTTGCGCCTCGCAAGTTACTGAGTCGGCCCTCACAGGCTACGGCACCCATACGCATCTGTTTTCGAGTCGGTCTTTAGAGCGCGCCAGCGTGTAAGTAATTCGAACGCCTTCATTTTCGGCGTTCTCGGGCATGGGCTCCATCCGTGGCAAGGCAGAAACATCGACCCAAGACATTCCGCACCAGGAACTTGAAACGACCCGGAGAATGCAGCGCCCGGTTTCTAAACTCGGGGATAAAATGACCATGCGCCAGGCACTGGTATCCGTACAATTATCGAATCCTCACAAGTTCACAACGTCAAGCGTCGTCCACTGAAAACGCCGCTCTGGGGGTACACTTCGCGGCTATATGTAGTGGATTTTTACTTCGCTGGCACGCTGCACCTCCGGGATTGGATTCTGCTAGTATGTTGGTGCGCTTTCACACGCACCAGGTTCAGGGACGTTTACATTGCCAGTAACTTGATGTGAATCATGCGCCGGAGGCTAACAATATTTCGTTCAGTATTGAAACAAGACTGCTCCTCTGACACAGAGGCGGAAGGACCAAGTTCGATTCCGAATAACTTGGCGCCTAGTAATAAAGATCCAGACCTCGAGTTCGAAATTCATTGGCAGTTTTTATACCAGAAAGTGCTGCGTCTTGGCAGATTCGAACGCGCCCAGTGACTCGCTCGTCGATGTATAAACGCTCCACCGTTACGATAAAAACAATGACCTGAACGGCAGGAGCCCCATGGCCAGGTATGTCATGATGGTTTAGCTGACTTCTTATTTTAACCCGATCACAATGCTCTGCATCCATACAAGCTAGCAAGTCCCTATGTGGAAGACCGTTCCTCATCACCATGAGTCACCTCATCATTTATAAATATTGTACCGGTGGATATGCGTGGCTGATCCCGTATGTCCATTTCCCTTGACTATTTATGCAGAAGATGAATTTCACAACAGGAACTTGCCGCTGGGAGGCGATGAAACGACTCTGAGATCTGCAGTAATTCTGCACACAGCAGCCTACATCCGTCTTCCAAATTGGAACTCGGCAAGTGTTTACTCACAAATATGCTGTACTCCCGCAAACTGCGACGGTGGCGGTTTACAGGTCGATCGACCAGCGGTCGTTGGCGTGCGAGTAATACTTGCTGGACGGGACCCAAGTTGGTTCTTTGTGATGAATTAGTATGGATTTAGCTACGTTAAATTTGACTACAAGGACCTTGCCATCGCGATGCGCCGCCGAGACTTGAACGTGTTGCATGATTCCTGATACAAGCGCAGCGCAGGAACGTTACTACGGGTTAGCGCGCATTGACCGGTCCGGGGAGCGGAGCCGAGTACCTGCAGGGGTGTGCGAGGGACGCCTCGCAGGACTAACATGGGGGGTGAACCGGTGAAGCCTAAGTGTGGTGGGTGCAGCGAGCAGTGACTGGTCGGAGCGTTGGTGGTTGCGCGGGACAAAGAGGGGCTAAGACACGGAAAAGTCACCGGATCGCCACTGAGTGGTTGCAGGCACACCGTCGTCACGGGATGATATCATGACTGAGTTCGACTCCGCTTGCTGTGCCGCCGTTCAACATGCCGAGTCTCTACCCTGGACCAGCCCACACGCCTCTACGGATTCCAGAAGCACGGCGCGTTCTCAATGAGTGCGATCCCGGTAGTATGCTATTCGTTTGAACCTGTCGCTTGGTTCAACTGCTCGCTTGTTTCAACTTCTCCGAGTCACTGAGAGGCGCTGCTAAACAAGGTCAGGTTTCCGTGAGCGTGCTCACCTCACCGTCTGATTTCTAAAGGTTCTTTCCCCCTCCAACTCGGTACATGGAAACCCTGTGGGCGGCTGCATCCGAGTCACGGCCGTTTCACGCCACATTCCAAGGTACAAACGGCGGGATGTCGCTATCTCGATTACTCCATTGGCGTCGTTTGTCATCGCGATTTTTAAAAATCGGACTGCCCGGGTGTATGTATGTATGGTCGTCACTGGTTCATTTTGGTTGTCCTCGCTGTCGTCGACGGATCCGGGAGGACGAGCCAACCACACAGTATCAGACTGAATGGATTTCAAGGGTGTATCCCGACTTGACATCCTGGCAATGTGTAGAGGTGAGCACACTGCCGACCACTGGCATGATCACCCTGGCATAACGGTTGCAAGCCTAGGCAGCCTAGAGGCGTCGGCTCACCATTAACACGCCCCATGCCGAGAAAACGGAGGTTATTGTGACGAGACATACTGGTCACTATTCCACCGTCCCTGTATTCCGAGTCCAAATGGAGTATGACGTTGGTAGCGGCAAAGTGACTTCCTCGACGCTCACGGCAATTTATCTCATTGCATATTCGACGCCGTTGTCAAGTGTCACTCTGAATAAAAAGTGAGTCTGCCTAGGTCAGTCACTCCGGTGGAACTAATGTCGCATGTTGATCATCTGCAGCACCCTCGGTCTGCCTCTGATGAGCAACTGTTTCTCGATATCTGTGCTTCCGATGACATCCCCGCTCATAGACCTTCTCATCCGTTGACACCGATTTTTGGGGCTGCTATTGAAACTCTTTCGACGGCCAGCGCTTCACAAAGTGACCGTGCGCGCGGTCTGCTACCAGTCTCTCCACACATATCTCCCAGTAATCTGTGCGCCATCTGAGCTGCCTTCAAACACTTACATCTTGTGACAGATGTCGCTTATACGCCGTGGTTGGCCCAAACGGCTGGCCTAGGCTTGTCTGGAAGTCATTCTCCGTGTCCAACTTGGGCGGCGTCGGGTCAGACTATGCTTCAACCTCATTTTTCTCCGCTGTCCCACTTCGAGCTGGATGGGCCGCAATTTTGGCAGCCACCTTCACTCCATCACTCGTTGGCTGACGCATGGACCGGAGCTTCAAGTTTTAACTCCAACCTGGTACACACACCCAACGACCCGAGCAATGCGACTCAGACTCTTGCCGACAGCATATTCTTCTTAAGGGAACCTGGCCTCGCTCGGAATGAGGCGCTGCCAGTGCCCGGGTGCCACAGGACGTGTCGCGCAGACAGAAAGGAGGCCAGCACGGGTACCTATGAGGTAAGAGGGTGATCCCACTTTCCAAAAAGCGTCGTTCACGTAGGGTGCCCTAGTATCGTTCTCCCGACCGTAACCATTTCCCCACGGTGATTCGGGACAACCCAGATGGATACAATCATGATTGATCGCCACGGGTGTGTTCAAATTATTCATTCGTAGTCACTACCTGGTAAACATCTTTCGTGAAAGGATATGGTTACATTCAATGGATATCTTAGGGATGGAGTAGAGGTGCTGTGTCAATGGGCAGAGGACTCGACACTCTGCAACGACAGAGTGAAGGGAAAGGACTTCACGACCCACCTACACAACGTCACTTGAGTGACACGTTCTCCTCCCAGATGTGCATAAGTAACACAAGCCCCATCGCAACATTCGGAACGCACCATCCCTCCACACGGAAATGCAGACAATAGTACCAAAAAGCCGCGGAATAGACATGTGTATCATTCACACATAAGTCCGTACCGTGGATAAACTACGATAGCTGGGGAAATTCAGGTGGCAGCACTCAGAGTGGCCATGACGAGGTGGCCGCAGTGCAAAACACGCCAAATCGCCTCCTCGTTCCCACTTGTGCGCAAACGTCACGGTCCACGCGCCTCTAGACGGCTACGAAAGATCTTTTGGAAGCACGGCACGTTCTCAAGGTTCATAAGCGAAGAGTGCGATCCGGGAACCTCGATATACAAGGGCTCCTCAAGGCTGAAACCTGTCCAAGGTGTCAGCTTCTTGTTCAACCACTCCTCTTTGTTACCCTCGAGCGGCATGGCGTAGAACACGAACAGAACCGCCCAAATGAATTCCTTCAGCACAGAGAGGCTAAGGGAGGGGAGACAAGTAACTCACATACTGAACTGTTTGGTTCGTATGACTCGCCGCAAAGGATCAACGAGTTGGCGATATCAACCCCAAGGGTAAGCTTCCCGATAGTGAGCTGCAGTTCCGCCAAACGTTCTGGAGGAGACATTTTCCAAACGGCGTCGAGCTGCTCCCTGCGTGTGAGAGGCCGCAAGGAGGGTGCGAGGTTGATGACATCTTCCCAGCGCTCGCTCAGGAGGTTGACAAAGTACGCAAAGTTGAGCAGACCGACAGTCCAGTCGATCCTATGCATCGCATCGGCGATATGAGGTAGTACGCTGATCACACCGGCAAATTTGACTTCTTCGCCCATAGCCCCGAGCCGCTTGGAAAGCTCGAAGGCGATGACACCACCATACGAGTACCCGGCGATCGCATAAGGTCCGTGAGGCTGCGTCCGCTTGATAGCTGCCACGTAGCAAGATACCATCTCTTCCATGGAGCCGAATGGCGGATAAATAGGTTCGAAGCCACGTGCGCGCAAGGCGTAAAATGGCCGCTCGTTCGGGAAGTACTTGGCAAGGTTGACGAATATAAGCACCTCGCCAACAACGGGATGAACCATAAATATGGGTGTCTTGTTGCCGGAGAAATTGAGGGGAACAATGGGGTCGTATTCCTCGGTAGACGCTTCCTTGCAAATGAACGAGTCGACATACTTTGCTAGGTTGGAAAGGACTGGCTGCTTGAGAATCTGTATGATGTGGATTCCAGGCAACTCGAACGTAGACTCGGCCTCGCTCTTCAGCCCGATAAGATCGATCGAGGTACCACCAAACTCGAAGAAGTTGTCGCTTGCAGATATGTCGCTCACGTTGACATTGAAGATGTCAGCATAGATACGCGCCAGTTTTTTCTCTGTCCCTGTAGTGGGCGAAACAAAGTTGGTACCGCAAGCAATGCTCAGTAGCTCCTCTGGGCGGGTTATATGCTCCGCAAATGCGCCTTCTTTGAGCTGATTCGAGAGCTGAGCCCTCGAGAGCTTTATCAGGGTAGTCTTCTCCATTTGATCGACGGGGATGGGAATGATCATATGGGGTCGGAGAGTGATCATCTTCGCGGAGACATCTCGAAGAGCACGGTCCGTGACAAAGAGCTTGGCTGGAGCGTCATCAGCGTTGAGATCACGTGACGGCGAGTAGAAGACAACGAAGCCTTCTGTATCTTGTCCTATAGCACGGTATGGCGCCGCAGCAATGTAAGAGTGGAAAACACCCTCGACGGTCTGGAGGTGAGCCCCAAACGACTGCAAAGCGAGTCCAGGGGCGCTGCACTGCACGGCGAACAAGCATGTGTCAGAGGGGTGCTGCGAATTTATGTTTGAGGCCTAATGGAAAGACAGGCTGCAGCGAGGCGGCTCATACCTTGGTTTTATAGTGCATGCGGATATTATGCAGTAAGGTGCGATGAACGGGCCCGCCGCACCCACTCCGGGGCCGTGACGGCTCGTGTCTTGGCCATTGCGTCAGGCGGGCGCAGGAAAGAGGGAGAGAATTGAAGAGGCTGGGGTACTGGTGAGAGGGAGAGAACCTCTCGGAGGCATGAGCTGCGGGACGATACGCACTGGCGCTTGGGGCCCGACGGCGAGGTGATGGCGAGACACCTCAAACGAAGTTTGAGGCACTGGCAGGCTGTGGCCGGTAGGTGGCCGTGCCCAGCAGGACTGGGCGAGCGAGGTGGTGGGGGCGCGGGAAGAGGCGCGGCGGCCTGCCGGCTTGCTTACGTACCCTTGGCCAGCTTCCCACTCAATACTCAGGGCCTAGGCTCGACCCCAGACTAAGGCTACTCTGACGTTATTTATTCATTCGCAGTGCCAGTGAGCATGACAACCGCCACGTCTGCATGACAGCGACCCCGACTCGGACTCGGACGTGCTCACATACTCACCGCCGAATCCCTCGCGACTCACGCTACCTGAGATGACCTATCAGAGATGCAACTGGGTCGGGATACAAGTTCCCCAGCATCTGGTTCGTTACATTCTAATACTGACTCGGTCCCTTTCATCATTATGTACCGCCCTATCCGACCCGTGAGGTCAAAGGACGCAGGGGAACGTCTTTGTGACCAAGATGGGATTCAACTCACCATATTAGCTCCGCGCTGGTATGTACATAAGTACATGTGTACTTCGTGCTATGTTCAAACTCATGACAAAACAACTCTGTCGTGGGTCCTCGCCTCATTCTTTCGCACCACTCGCAACTCCCACTACGTCACAAAACGCTCCTCTCACTCGGAGTGAGGCACGCAAAATTTTCCTGCCAGATACGCATGAGTAACCCGACTCAGCGCTATCGCCTTACTCGGATATGTACCGCGCCTCCATATGAGAACGCAGGTGGTAGCACCACAGGTACCGGTGCTTGACCATGATCTTTTCCTATTCCACCAGGAAATCAGCCACGCATCATAATTCAACCGCGTATCGCACCGTAGACCAAACAGATTGACCTGGGTGCGTCATCATTGAACTCGTACCAGGCGGTGTTCACAAGTTTAGGTTCGGCCTATACGCCGCTCATCCACGTATTTCCCGAGGCGATGGCGAGGGGGTAGGGCGGAATCGGGATGGGCTAGTCCCACGTCAGTCAGTTGAACGGACCTGGACAACCACCGACATACCTGTTCATAGCACTCGTAGGTCACCAGTGTCTTGCCGCGGTCGTTCGCGCTCGGAAAGTCTTGCCAGGAGGCCCGGGGTGCGGTACGGATGGCAGACAGGACGAATTCAAAGCGAGACCACGTACGGTCTTCACCGAGGACGTATCTATGTACACGCGATCACGTGTATTCGTCAGTTCATTCAACGGCGCCACGCAGCTCACCTTGTACCGGTATCAACGAACGCACATAGGTGGGCTGAACAAGTATGGGTGTACCTTTCCCTGCGTCTGTCTGCCTAGACGGCCTCAACGCTATGCCCTCTGGAGAAAAGAGGACGCACTGGGGGTCCAACCACTCCAACGCCCGAACGGGAGGTGCAGCGCAGAGCCCACCACTGGGTGTGCACTCGTCCTTACCGCTTGCTGCCCATCCATGCCGTTCGCGAACACGGACCTTCTTATTCCACTATCATCATTTTTCCGAAGTAGGTCGCATGCTGTATTGCTTTCGGTGGTCGAGCCGGTTGGCCACGCTTGCTGACTCACTTTCTCACCCAGTTTATGTAGGTCAGCGACTTTTCGTCTTCACATTTCTTCCAATGAAAAGAGTTCCGGATAACCACCATCTGCGATTTGTACAGTACTCTGATACAAAACTCCGCGAGACATTAATTAGCGATGGCGCCGTTCGTTCGTGTAAAACGTTGTTGAATCATGGCGAGTCGCAAGGCCTTGCGACGACTGGGAGCTGAGCAGCCAGGAACGACTGCCGGCATTCTTGATCAGCGGGCGAAGCAGTCGCTGAGACCTCCTACTAGCGTTCGACGCATCCAACTCCGCATCGTCAGGTACGTTCGTCAGCAAACTTCGGGACCAGCCATCACGGGCAGCGGGCGCACTGCAGGGGGAACGAGATGGCCATGTAAACAGTCAAGTCGGTCGAAAAAGGATGCATGTCACCTTGCTCCCGTCTTATTTCTCGCCATCTGCAACGGTAACGCGTGTGCGGGCAACGCAATGACAGTGGGGCTCGCGTCTGTCTTTTGCTGTCGACTGGGCTGAGGTGTGCTATCATCATCGAGCGAAGCGAATCCTGCAAACGGGTTGTTCGATTCCGATGAACTACCGTGCCCCGTCTTGGTAGGTGGGTCGGGATCTGTGCTGCGCTCCTTTGTCTTGGTGCCTCCGAGCTTCACCTTGCGTGTAGAGTCATCGACGAACTCTATGGAATCACTCTCTGAGGCATTCGGTTGTTCTTCCACCTTGACAACCTTGGTCGCACCTCTCTGCTTCCCCATCTTCGTGACACGTGGGGCCCATCTGCCCGCCAAACTCTCCACGGACATCGCATCCGAGCCACCCGCGGTGACTTGCTGCCTCGTGCCCCATCGCGTCCGACGCACGTCGCCTGTCTCGGATGCTTCCGACAACCCCTCCGTGCCAGCCTTGCCCTCAGCACGTGCCTTGAGCTGCCTCGCCTGCTGCGCCTGCTCCACCGCCTTCTCCCGCCGACTCTCCCGCGCCCTGGCGCGCTGCGCCACTCTCTCCTCTTCCAACATCTCCTTCTCGACCTTTTCTTCCTCGGCGAGTTCTTTGCGCCGGGCGCGTGCGCGTTCCATCACAATCCGGTCTGCGACATCCATCTCGTCGTCGTCGCCGCCACCGTGCCCTTTGTGTTTGGTCTCGCCCGTATCTGGGAACATGGCGACGCCGTACTGTGCGCTGTCGCGTAGGATCACGAGCGCGTCGTCCATGCCGATCAAGAGATCTTGAGCGATGAGTCGAAGGGCGGCCTCAGGTACCAGGATACGCTGAATGAATTCAGCGGGTGCGAGTGGCGCGATGAGAGACGCGTCGATCGTCGATGGAGGAAATAAACCGAAGAGGGTTTGATGGATGATTACCGAACCCTGCTCGCCATAGCTATAGATGGTCGTTGGCAACATAAACGGTTGAAAAAGAGAAGGTGACGTACTATCCTGGTTGCGTCTTTTCGAAGCTTGCGAATTGGCCCTTGACGCCGACCACAATGCGGCTGCCCTGCTTCTTCACTTCTTTCTTCACCTCTCCCCAGAATACGCTTTTACTGCGTGGTCTTCTCTGTCTTTCATGGAAGTCGGGATCCTCACCGTCACTTAAATCGTCCTTGTCCAGGACGATAGCCTCCAGCTCTTTCTTCATCTTCCTGACTCTCACTGGGACTTTGGCAAAGTCGATTGTCTGCGGCCAGCCCTTCTTGATCGCGGTCGGCAATTGGTGCGATTCGAAACGATGCCGCTGGCAAACGGAGATGTAAACCATCAACGGTGCTTGCAAGCCACCGCGATTCCCCGGCCGTGGATCCGAAACTGACTTCTTACGCGCCGTGGCAAGCAAGTGTCGAAGTAAGGGTGTGGGGTGGGGAGGCAAGTCCTCATCGCAATAAGGACAGATCTTCGAAGTGTCCCGAGCGTAACCCATATCAACTTTATGCGAGGGTTTGTATGAGAATCAGAGGGCGAGGGTGATGTCGGTGACTTACGCGATTCATCTTCCACGTATTCGTTCAGATAGTCGAATGAGTCCGGTACCCTGAAGGGACGAAGCAGCAGATAAGCAATGGAGGCAGGTAGGACCAAAAAGACGTACCGACAACGCGCGTCCTTGCGCTTTTTCGCAGCGTGTCCCTGTTCGGCCTCGCTATCATCCGGCGAAGCACGCTTCGTGGACCTAGGACTGCGACTACCTGCCGACGTTGACCGACGGTCAATACCCGCAAGCACCTGGGTGCTCATGGGGAATGGCTGAGGGCCACGGCGCTTCTTCTCACCATCCGTCAAGCCGACGGCAACCTCGTCGGGGTCCTTTGCCAGTGCCTTACATTTGTCCAGGGAAGACGAGAGAGGCGACAGGTTGGGGAACGTTGCTGTACGAGAAATAGGCTTTGTTCCCAGCGGAGGAGGAAAGGGGATTGGCTTGGGCGTATGGGCAAATATCGCGGCGCGGGACATAACAGCCTTCTTGGTCGTGCTGGATCCACTTGTGAGACGCGACGGCGTTGTTGTGACGTGTGTGTTATATTTTGTATTTCAAGGCCCTTGCCAAAGCCAAATAAGTCCGGCGCGGCACGCCCCGAAGCATGGACGACGTCACAGTGCCCTCACACCGGAGACGTACGACGGGGACAGGACAACGTTGAACCTGATTTTTGTTTACAGACTTCACTATGGGAGACGACTTCGATGGGCGATCCGGACGTTAAAAGGGCAGCCCGACCACCCCGGCTCAAACCTGACCATGCCCTGTGAACATCTTCTGCCGCCTTTCGTTTCTCGACGTCCCTCAAAACGCCCTCACAGCCGTCCACTCTGGATGCGACCCTCTTGGTGAGCCTTTCCCCCGCCTTCTCGCCCTCGCTTACACCCTCCAGAGTTCGACGCGTGGTGGGTGAAAGAGCGACGAGACCAAGTGGCCAGCCGTTCATCAAACCTTACATCAACGCGTGTACGAACCTAGTTTGTCAAAACTTGCGTCCCAGCATTCAACCCTGAGGCGACACAACCATCCAGCGTACTCTCAAACCGCTTCTTCTCCCTGACAACGACGTTCAGAAAATCGGTCTTGTTGATGTGTGGCGCCTGCGATCCGAATCGAATTTGGGGTATGGTTCAAGAACGAGAAGCCAGTCAGCGTACAAGAAGCGAGCAACGAGGGCGTAGATACGTACAGCTTCCTTATCGAAAAACGCCACAGTGTACCATGCTCTGGGTCGTGTCCCCGATGTGCACGGGTGCGAAAAATTCCAATAGCGGTGCGACGCGTGTTCAGCGGGTTTATGCATCGACATGCGCTCGGTCGCACTACTACTTGGTCAGAACGACGCGAGGGGATCACAGAATCCCTAAATTCACATTCCGAACCCCCATTCCATGTGCTTCGTGCCGAGTGCGCTCAACATCGCGCAAAACACCTCTTCGAACGTATCCCTCACACGCATGCCCACCATCCCTGGATACCCGGCGAACGTCTCGAGCCGTTTGATGGCATCTCGGGTGGCATGGATGAGCTGCAGCGAGACATCGAGCGAAAGCAACAGGCCAAGAGCTTCGAGAAAGGCGGGCGCCAAGGCTTGTGAAGGTATCGAAGGCGTTGCAGAGGCCCGTGAAGAAGGTGGTGAGTCTTTTGTGGACGTCAGCGCCGTCGCCGTCATGGTGCTCACCGCGTCCGACGTCGAGCGCGTTTCCTTGGATGCAGCCAGCCCATTGCCCGAGGCGCCGGAACCGGCAACCCTATTCTCGATCGCCCGGTTCCCTGCCATCTCGCCCCACCCAGCATCATCTACCACGCCTGGGCTACCTGTGCTTCCGCCTGCCCCACTACCCGCGTCCTCCGGCTCGTCCTCGCCCTCGCCCACCTCGAACAGCGCGCCGCCATTCCCAAAGCTCTCACATCCCTCACCCGGCACCTCTCTCGCACCCACACTCGCGTCGACGCAAGAGACGCCCCCCGTCCTGACCCACCGCTGTGTATTCAGCATCGCGACCCCCTGCACGACCGTTCCCACCGCCTCCACACCAGATCCGATCGCAGCGCCGACGCCGCTCCCGATGGCACCTACTGCACCGACGGCGCGCGGGACGATCGTCACGGGGAGGAGGAGGACGTCTGTAAAGGACGCGAGGACGTTGCGCTTCGTCAGCGATGGGGTTTTGCGAAGCGAGGAACCGCGTTTGTGCGGCTCGTGTCTGCGACGGCGTCCCGTTGAGCATGACCAAGCGAGCGAACCGAGTCAACAGCACCGGACGCCGTGGAGCTTGGACACGGATACTGTAGAGAAGCCCGTGACCGACGGACAGTTCCCAGCCTTTGCAGATGACTTCAAAAGCGCGTTTGAGCTCGTCCATTTCGTCTTCGAGACAGTCGTCCATGTTGGGTTCAAACATTTTGTAGCTTTATTCCGTGCTGAGCCTCCGGTGTAGCGAACGGCGAACTGGATACATACGTCACATCCTCAGCTTGCTCTACCCGGGTCGCTCCTGACCTGGCCTCGCGCCCTCCGCTTTTGGAGCTTCCCGAGATGGTGAGAATGCTGTCGACGCCTCTAAATGCTCCTCTAAAACACGCGGCGGTTGCGGACGAGAAGGGGGGTGCGCTGAGTGTACGTGCACGCGCGAGCACGGCAGAAATATACTCGGATAGCTGTTGGCAAGAAGAACGAATAAATTCTGACCGGGAACGCCACAAGACTTACCGCGTCACTAGCAATTCTCTCTGCAAATACAAGCAGCACCCCAGACTCGCGTGGAAACGCCCGGAATGCCCTTGCGCCATCCTCCCCAATGGCAGCAAGCACACGGGACATCAATCCACCCATGGCAGTAAAGTCGAGATGCGTATCATTCCTGCACACTGACGATCAGGGAAGCCGATAAGGAAGGGGAGGCAGACGCACGTAAAGTTGGCCGATGAATGCCATTTTCCCTGCTCATAAAAAAAAACCTCTCTCTTCTCTGCCCAAAGTCTTCCCAGCGTTAACGCACGAGAAAACGGCAAAGAACAACAGCCTCACCACTCTCGGTCGCCGAAGGCGCCTTTCGTTTGGTTCCAGTTTTGTTGCTGTCTTCTGTTGCAGCCTTCTTGGAGACTCTCGAAGCGGAATTTGCAAGAGCCTCCATCTCGTCTGTACATTTAGGACAAAACCATTCTCCTTCCGGAATAGCCTGCAGCGGAGGGTCAAGGCAACCAAGATGGTACGGATGGTCACACTTGATGGTGCAAGGTCAGGCAACGCAATTGAAGCATGTCCGGATGGGAGACTTACCTTGTTGCACTCTAGCGCGGGATCATCATCTCTTGTTACAACCGCTGGCCTTGGTCGTTCCAAAGATGCGCCCGATGGTGCATCAGCGCCCCGCGCACTGGCAGCAGAACAACTCTTGGCTTCTTCGTACCCACCCTCAAGATTCTCTACCGCCGCAAAATTTTGGGCTGTGTAGCACGGCACCTCCGCGAGGTTATCGCTCTGATGTTAGGCGGGTAAAATTCGTGTTGCGCTCCTCTTGTCTGCTCGCGCTGAAAGTTTCACTCCTTCCAACCGCTTCCCTCGCTCGGAATCCTATGTCCCTCGATCGTACGACATCTGTGATGTAAGACCAAAGAGTTGGAGAATTCAGCGCGACATCGTGCCAATGGCGTCAAACGTATGAGACGTAGAGCCAGGTACACCGCCTCGGAATGTAATTTCCAGCGTTCGCAATGATAGTGACCTAGAGCGCAAGGGATAAATATCCATGTCAGAACCTCGGTGACTCGACGACGTACTAGTATGCCTGGAAGGCTGGAAGGTGTTGAGAGTTTTGATCCCGAGAAACGTCGAGTGAAGGAGGGTCGCCTGTACTAGTAAGATGTTTTCGGAAAGCGCCGGGGCTGGAAGAACCTTCTTTTCAACGTCCGGATAAACATGGTTGCTCTCTCATCTTGCACCGGACGGTGCGTACCGATATGTCGCCGGCCACGGGAAACTTCCGTACCAAGATATCTACACTTGATCACTGTATTGTACCTCAGTTCTATATATATAGCGCCTCTTAGATGCATTGCACGCTGGCAGCGGACGCCTGCGGTCGCCCGCTCACCGCTACTGCCGCCAATCATCTTCTCGCACTTATTTTTCAACTCTGCGGATGGATGCAATTTAAGTCTGCGTCGTAGCTAGCTTCTGTACTGCAGTTTGCAGGCCCAAGGTGAAGCGGAGGTGGCTGCATCCAAAGCCATGGAGCACGAAGACCCCCGCAGGAAAACATGAGCGTCATACTCATTTCCGAAAAAAATCGACTCACGGGATAACAAGGCGGTGGATAATAGGGTGGTGGATATGGTTCCGGAAGAGGCTCGTTCTCGCTCGTGGTCCAGTCAGGACTCGCGGCATCTTCCTTAGGGTCGACAGGAGGCACTGGCGGCGCAGTAGGTTGCCCTCCCTGTTGCGCTGGATTTTGGGGTGCGGCAAACTGTTGCTCGAGATCCCTGGCGCGGGATCTTCGAGTCATTCGCACCCCACCGAAAGCGCAACAACAAAGCAGCAAGACAACCCCCACCAAACCCACCGTATCGTTTGTGAGCAATGGCGATGCTTCCACGAAAGTGAGAAGAAACGAACAGAAATAACATCCAACCCATTTGTAGTCACCGTCGCTCGAGGACTGACTGGGACTCGGAGATGGAGTTGGAACAATTGG
>QFES01013409.1:0-10951 GCA_003316375.1 Tylopilus plumbeoviolaceoides | reverse complement strand
AGCAGACAGTCCTCCCCCTGCCACTCTGCCCAAAGCGTCCATCGTCACAACCATCCAGCTCGCCCATGTCTGTGCCCTCATGGGCCTCTTGAATATATTTGTCCTCACTGCTGTTAGACAGCACTTGGCTTCGCAGCCCGCACTTCAGGAAAAGATCGTCAGGGCACTACTGATTCCCCTTCTCATCGGGGATGTCATGCATCTCTACGTCACCTTGTGGGCCCTTGGCGAGGACAGATGGGATATTACCAAGTGGAGTTCGATGTTATGGCTCACCGTGGTTTTGGGAACCAGTCTCCTGATACCCAGGATCATGTGGCATCTAGGCATTTGGAGGTACGTAGATGTCAGGGATCGCGCTCCTTCTTCAGCGCAGACCGCCCAGCCAGACTCTCAGTCGGAGAAAAAGTAAAGTTATCTATTCGCTTATTTATGCACCTCTACAGCCTGGCAGCTGACCCTCTCATTCCTTGTTTATGTATTACATTCACTACTGCACATGCTACGCGTACAGGGTATTTATTTTCCTCCGCTTCATATCAAGTAAAAGCCCATCTACATTGCATGTGGTTAATACGGACTATTCACAATGCTGGATCTGCTTTGTAAACTGCCCGTCGGTGCGAGCGAGGTCCTCGTCGGTCTCTTGAGATTCTTCTTGTTGATCGCCAACACATTGTTCTCCAAAGCAACGATCTGAATCATCGGTTCAGCATAGAAACCTTGGTCGATAATGTATGCACACTTACGATTTCTTTGTCATCCCCAAACTTGAAGTTGTCTTGGACCACATTATCCTCATACTTCTTGATCTCATACTTGTCGAGCTGTCCCTTCTTGACCTTCTTAAAGTCCCAAGCTATCACATATTGGCCGGTCCCGGTGACGATGGCATTCTCTTCTTGGCCTTCCCCTCGATTAAACCTGGTAAAAATGATGGGTATACGCCATGAAACGAGTCCGTGATCGTGCCTACCGAGCAGGCGAGAAACTGATTTCGTGGTTCATGTATGCAACATGTTCCGCGCGCAGTGTGAGCCGTCGGGGCATCGGCTTCGCATCAGCAGGGAAGCTGCGATCGAAACCAAGAGAGCCAGCATATCGGCCCTCTCCAATGAGTGTGTCGATGAGCAATAAATAGCCTTTCGTCGTCGCAACTACCCATCGCCCGTCGGCAGTGACGTCAATACCGATGATGGGATCCCCGAGAGGTGGTAATGCTGTCTTCGCATTCTTGCCGATGCAATCGAAGAGTCGGATGTCACCCTTCTCACTCGCTACAGCGATCTTGCTGCCGGCCGTAGTCACGAGGCCAGAAAACTTGTTCTTGCTGACGTACTGCTTATATTGGCTATCGACCATTTTGTTTCCAGAGATACGCGGGTCGATACGGAAAAGTGCATTGTGCGATGCGCCAACCAGTGTCTGCTCTCTGGTAGTCTGAGCAAACTTGTTGTCCGGTGCCATGTGGTCGACCGTAATGTCATCGTGGATTTTCCACTCTTCTACGACTTTACCGCGCTCGATGTCCATGCTATATAGTGAATGCGGGTCTGAGGGGTTCATCAAAATCATTTTCGTATCTTGATCGTGTAGCATAACCTGCCACACCAGTCAGCAGTCTTCCACTGGATGAATGAGAACGAAACTACCTCCCGAGGTTTAAACTCCTTTCCCTTGGTAGTTGCAACCTTGCTGATGGTTGCAAAATACTTTACTTGATTGTCGCCAGTGTGAGAGAAGACACCGATGTTATTCCCCCGCACGACGTATGAGCGGTCGCCTTTGTATCCGACCGTTAACTTAGAGTTGCGCTCTCCCGAGACCTTTGGAATAGAAGATTCGTCTTGCTCTTCTTCCTCTTCGTCGCTTGGCTCTACGACGATCAGGAACACTAAGGCAACTTCAGAGAGGAATAAGAGTACCTTCATTGGGATCGAGCTCAGACAAAACATCCTCTTCGTCTTCTTCTTCGTCTTCCGTGTCACGCATTTCCACATCTTCAGTGTTTGCACTCATGACGTATGCTTGTTCGTCCGGCTAATTCAGGTTAGAACATGCTGCCAACCAATGCCAAGATCAACTTGCCTTGATTTTGCTCCAAGGTACTCGATGAAGTGTTTCCCATGATGCTTTAGTAAAGGCTGCCTTGAAACTTTCATACCCCTCTACAGAGGTAAACTCAAATGCCCAGCTTCCGTAAGCCCCTCCAAGATCATGGTTCCATGTGAGGGAGCGGGTGAGCTGAGACCACCGAGGATTCATGTCTGAGGCGATCTTGTGCATCACAAAATCGCCTCCATCACAAGTTGCGGCAACCCAGTAATTATAGTCAGTGGAGGTGTCTTCGACGATCTTTGCATCGAGGACGTCGTCGTGCGCAGACACAAATCCGTCAGCCTCCAGGTCCCAAACATAGAAGTAAGCTTGAGCTGCTGCAGTGTCTGCTAGATCTGCACCACGCGGGACAGGTTTGGATTGACTGGAGGCCTTCTTCGGCGTAGAAACGGCAGCTTGTTGGACATCTTGAGAAGGTGCTGGAGAGTTGTCTGTCTCCTTCCGAGCTGCCGCAGTTTTCCCTTTGGTAGCTCTAGTTCTGGTGTTCTTGGGTGGAGGTGGCCTGGAAGAATCCCTGTGAATATCGCTGCAACGACATGGTGCGGTACTTACTTCCAGATGAACTGTTCGAGGTCCGAGTCACGGGCGCTGTCAGTGCTTTTTCTGTACTTGCGCTCATACATGGCGCGGTACATGCAGGTTTCAAAGAATGCGCGCGTGGGCCCGTTTGTCTCCTCTGTCATAAGGAGCTCATAAAGTTCGTCGATGTCGCCATCCAAATCACGCCACACAAATGAGGCGCCTTGTCCGTTTTCACCTGGGCCCGATCGGAACTCGAGCTCTTCACTAATGAGGAAGACCTTCTCCTCGTCGGCTAATGCATGGTAAGTGAGGGTTAGTGATGAACGAAAGAATAACTCGCACTTTCGTCTTCGTCTTCTAATAGTTCTTGGTCACCTTCTTCGTATACACGGGTGATGACAAGTTGGAAGTTGTGCTCGATGGAGGGGACTCGTCTTATAGTGGCGATGGCTTCGTTGTAACTGCGAAGCGAGTGTGTAACGGATGCGAGATATGGATAAAGAAACAAGAGCATACATGCATTCCCTGGAAGACCGCACGTTTCCCGGCCTGACGAGGTACAGTTGACCTGATTCGATTTTGACTACCTCTGCGGCGTTCGGATCCTCTGACGACAAGTTATGAGTCAAGTGGGGGATGATCAGCTCGCGCTGATGCTTACGCCAGACTTTGGAGAATACTTTTGCGTCGATGTCAGTAAATGAGATGTGTCCAATATCTTATCGCGACTTACGGCTCTTGAAGAGGTTCATTGTGGTGAGTCAGGAAGAGCGAAGTTCTGTGACAAACGCGTTACGTGCCCCGTGACACACCTCCTCAATCACTTACCCCCATGTCGTCAAGCACCACAGGTCTGTCTCCTCCATGCCCACCCGTGCACGTCCCTTTGACCGTCGTGTTCAGAAGACGTCCCACCAAGCTCCACTCCTCTGAGAAATCGTTCCACCAACGCGACCCAAGTAAGGCTCACCCACTCATCCCTCTTCTGTCGTCGACGCTAGCTCTCAAGGACTCTCCTTCCTCCAGGACGGTCTCCGACTCCGGTGTCAGCACCAGTTTCATTCAGACAGACGAGTTTGCTGTCCGCGCCAACACGTCTGCTGGCTTCCTCGCTACCCGGAAGATAACCATACGGTCAGACCCCGAGCTTCTCACATGTTTTGATGTCGCAGACAAACAACTCTACGATCTCTGGGCTCTGAAAACTTAGAGAGACATGTTGACGTTCACTCTTATAATCTGTCCTTCTCTGATGATCGTCCCATGTCTTGACAAGTTGTCAAGGCAGTACGTAGTCTTGTACTGTTCGGTGTGTTATCCAGCCAGCCAGCTGGGTGCAAGTAGCTATTTACGTAAATACGAGCCACTTGGACTGGAACGACCATGGTCACAGCACTCAGACTCAAACGACCTAGTTATTCACCCTCACCCTTCTCATGGGATTCCTTGACTGTCCCGCGTCCCAGTACACCACCAACGGAGGCGGAGGTAGCAGCACTACCCACACCACCAACGTCATGGCTTTCTGCACGCGACATGAAGATCTTTGGTGCTGAGCCACTGAGATCAGATCTGGGTGTCGTACGTTGCAATGAGTGCGACAAGCCAGTGTTGCGGACCGCCATCTCTGACCACACATGTGAGTTCAACAGACCCCTTGCCTACAGTGTTGCATGTTTCTCAATATATACCACCCAGCAAGCTGTGGTAGCATACGATCGGGTAAGAAGTGGGTCAAGAGCAAGTCGGCAGAAGGTGAAGGTATCAGTCAATCACTCGTCATGGGCAATCGTGGATTAACTCGACCTCCCCGGTTGACAGTGGAGTTGAAGAGGGGCAAGAAGCGCGGAGTAGATGGAGAAGAAGGCGATGACCCAGCAGAACCAAGTAAGAAGAAGACAAAGACCACCAAAGGAAGGACCAAGGGCCCAGTGGATTATGATAAGCAGTGCGGTGTCATCAACGATAAGGGGCTCCCTTGCTCCCGTTCGCTCACTTGCAAAGCGCACTCCATGGGGGCGAAGCGGGCGGTACAGGGTCGTTCAAAACATTATGATGAACTACTTCTCGATTGGAATCGAGCCAATAACCCCAATTGGGTCGAGCCGGTGAAGAAGGAGACCAAGGCGGAGAAGAAGGAAAAGAGAGAGAAGGAAAAGGCGGAGAAGAAGAGGCTTGCTATGGAGGCTGCGATTGCATCGGGCGTAGATCCCAACAAGGCAGTAACGAAGAAGGCGCCAAAGAAAACCCAAGCGCCCACTACCACAAGCCGGTTGGAAGGTGACGACGCAGCAGAGAACCTTGACGATCTGGATTCGGAGGCGGAAGTTGAGTCGTTGGTGAAAGCGGTTCAAGATGCACAGACGAAAGGAATCGTTGGTGTTCCTCTTGCCGTGCCAAGCTCGGAGAGCTCATGGTTCGTGATGCGGAGAGAACGCTTGAGAAATTGTCGAGACTTGCTAGCAGGTGCTCTAGCTCCAAGTGCCACGCGCAGTGGAGGAGCAAACTCGGGTATTGTAATAAGTTGACATTGTAATTCTTTGTACTTTAGATCACCATTGTAACTTAAACCGCCACACTTTCCTTCAACGTGTTGAGCTGGAACTTGAACGCGAACGTTCATCACAACCCTAAATGGTCCATCTACGCATCAATGAGCACGAGCCTAGTCCAAATCCTTATGTGAATTTCATCACCGTCCTGCCCATGGATGATCCAACAGTCCAGGAAGCCGCCCGCCAGCTTCTTCGCGCCCTCGCTGCCCAGGTGAAACCAATCATGAAAGCACACGGTTTTGTTGTGAATAGCCTTGAAGAGGTGCGATCAGTTCTGAGTTGAGGACGAACTCTGACCCGCACCCTAGTATGAGTATAACAGGGTCTTTGCAGGACGCAACTGGAATCATGGCGAGACTATAGGTGACTCCTCTTCTTTGTTTTCCACCATGCTAGCCACTGAACCGCTAACCGCAAGAGCTCGTCTTACGGTCATCCACGGGGTCATTGCTTTCTGCACACTGGCTAATGAGCACACTTTGTCATGAGGTATTCCATGATGAATTTGGCTGCGATAATTGCATCCATTTACTGATCATCTCTGGCTAGTTGGCCCACATTAAGGTTGGAAAACGATCCTATTGCAACGGGAACTCATGGAGCGATTCCGTAGCACGGGAACCATGGACCGGCATTCCAAGCTCTCTGGCGTCAGCTCCGACAGGAAGTACGCGCCCTTCAAAATCGGGGGTATTACGGGGACGGTACTGTACTCTCCTGCTATTACCCTCACTGGACCTTATTGCGTTCCAGGTTACTGGTCATCTGGCACCAGGTTAGCTGATTCCGCTAAAATCGCGGGACAGGGCATCGAGATAGGCGAGCTCCCCGAGTATATGGTGTTGTCCTCCTTTCTAGTTCTCGTTTCTCTTTTACTGAATGAACTAGTGTGGTGGTGCTCATTCGAGAGCACAGCCAGTCTCGCGCCGGCAACGCATGCCAAAGCGGACCAAGAGGCGCAAAGCGGGAACACGAGTGAACTCAGATGCATTCAACACCATAGGTCAAGCTTTGAACAAGGGCCTGGAAGGGGAGGTTAAATCGCACGGCATTGGCTTCCGGAAGAAAGCCGGAAGGTTGGCATAGACTTTCTCCAAGGACATTCCGATAGTCATGGCACTATTTAGCAAACGGGCAAGGGAAGAACGTGCGCTAGCTGCGGAACAACGAATCCAAGGCCAGCTAGCGCCCACT
The DNA here is from genome assembly GCA_003316375.1 of Tylopilus plumbeoviolaceoides. NCBI lineage: Eukaryota > Fungi > Basidiomycota > Agaricomycetes > Boletales > Boletaceae > Tylopilus > Tylopilus plumbeoviolaceoides. Next base: position 4,562 of record QFES01013409.1, on the reverse strand, counting down.
TCCACAGTTCCTATATCGTCAGTCGTCGAAGTTATCTCGGACTCCGAAGATGAGAAGGAAGACTCTGAGACAGATTACGATCGTCGTCGCACACTGCTGGAAGTCGTTGAAGAGAAAGATTTGGATGCACTCAGGGCTATAATGATTGATCCCGCGCAGGATTTCTTACTGCCATGTGCTGGCACGTCCGGAAGAAGTGGGAATGCCCTCGTTACTCAGGGCCCTCGCGATTCTACCGTAGGTGAGGTCAAGCCATCACCGGATACCGAATCTTCTACACGACCGAGGAAGAAGCCGAGAACGTCGCAGTCAAACCTAGATTTCATTCCCTCGCGTAGTGCGCTTATCACAGACTCAGAGACAACGAAAGCAAAACACGGGCCTGAGGACGCATGGAATTGTATGGTTTGTACACTGTGAGAGTTCTTTTTACTTCTGAGGCCGAATTCCAACCGCTTGGTCGCTAGCACAAACGAACTGAACCACCTAGCGTGCTCTGCGTGCGGCACCCCACGGGGGGAGACGAGATGGATTGGTGCTAATCGGCCGCCGTCGTAAACTGAGTAGATGTGTATAACTCGAGAGGTCACGTGCTACGGAGCGTCCTTACCGCCGTTGAGGTGGATGCTACTTTGACTACAACTTTACTACAACTTTGCTTGCTTTTACCCGAACGCGCAAAGTGTCTACCATTCCAGCTCACATTATCAACGGCGTCGTCTCCTCTATCTTGCTCCCGAGATCCCACGTCACTGGCAACCTTAAGCCAGCCTTGTTGAGTGTCGATGGCTCAGTCAAGCGAGGAGTACCTCGCAGTTCTCAAGGCCACTTATGACTATGAAACCCAATCCGAAGATGAAATTGCCATCAAGGAGAATCAGGTGCTTTTTCTCCTTGAGAGGACCGACGATGAGTTGAGTTGAGTCTTGCGCACCATATGCAATCTAACGGTCCATGCCTCCATCAGCTGGTGGAAAGTGAAGATTAGAGGAGACTCGCAAGATGAGGATAGTCCTTCTGGGTTGGTCCCCGCAGCATACGTGGAACAGGTACGTCTATCTGCTTGCTTCTCGTGGCATAATAGTTACCTGCGTCGGTTATGCAGGCGGAGCATACTTATGTCGCAAAGGCGCTCTACGACTATGATGCCGCGGCTCCGGGAGAGCTCTCCATCAAGGAGGACGAAATCCTCATGGTCTTTGATCGTGAGGATGAATGGATCCTGGTTCAAAGTCAGAAAGCAGGCGGTAAAGCTGGTTTTGTCCCAGGGAACTACATCGAAGAAGTACGCTGTCATTTCTTTCCAGGAAACGTTTACCAATCTCTGTTAAAGTCTAGTGGAGAGGAACATGTCCCAGAACCCGAGCCAGAGCCGGAACCGGCGCTACGTCAGCTTGTTCTTCCATCGGTGGGTTCGGTCTATAGATTGATGATTGATCCCTAACGAGTGTGGCAGCGGAAACCCCCGCCGCGCCCCGTCAGCACATACGTGGACCCAGCCGATCGTGTCGCTCTGACGCCTGTCAACGCGCGAGCCGACAACATCAAAACATGGGCTGTCTCTGAAGTGGACAAGAAGGGTAAGAAGAGAAAGGGCACTCTTGGTATTGGGAACGGTTCACTCTTCTTCGCGAGTGAATCTGATAAGGTACCTCCAAAACATTGTTCAATCGCTGTTTGTTTACACATTCTCTAGACTCCTGTGCAAAAGTGGGACACTGCCGATGTCGAGGATTTCACGATTGAAAGACACAAGCACATTCTTATCGATATGGGTGGCCGTAATCCAATGAAGTTGCATTTCAATGCTGGCAAGGAGGAGATAGCGGAAACAATTCTGACCAAGTTAGATGACTCGAGAAAGCTAGCTATCTCAAACGCCAAAGCTGCGTCAGAGGCTCCCAAGGCAGAATTGTATCCCCATCGGTCAGCAATCACCCCGCCACCTCGTCCCGTCGAGACCGGTAGCCCTTCAAAGAAGAACGGGGCATCTGTGAGGTTCACGGAGAAGTCTCCTGAAATAATTCCTCCCAGAGAGCAGTTGGAAGATGATGAAACAGAGGAAGGGGGTGCAGGTTCAACTGGCGAAGAACAGGAAGGCGAACTTGCAGTCGCGCTGTACGATTTCGACAGCACCGGTCCTGACGAACTTTCAGTACAGGAAGGGGAACGGTTATGCATCATTGAGAAGGAGGGAGAAGAGTGGTGGAAGTGTCGGAGTGCACAAGGCAATGAAGGAGTGGTACCTGCATCTTATCTCGAGGTAGGCATTGCCGCGCCGTCGAATATCAATTCTATCTAACCGTTATGCAGCCCTTAGATTCTTCGAGTCCCGCCGAGGACAACAGTGCTCAGGCACAAAGTGAGCAAGGACGTCAGGAGGCCGAGAAGCGAAAGCGTGAAGCTCGCGAACTTGCTAATATGGAACGAAAGAAAGCTGAACAAGAGCGCGCCAAGGCTGCAGCGCAGGCAGAAAGGAAACGCCAAGAAAGGGTGCAGGCTGAGGCTCCAAGGAAGCAACGGCAGGCCGCTGCTAAGCGCGCCGAGCAAAAGGCCGAGTTGGAGCAGAACAATTCCACGTACGATAGCTTATTCTCGTTGCGGGCCACATCTAACTATGGTTTGCAGTCGCTCGCGGCCTTCGGGGAGCAATCCATCAAGTGACACTTCGTCAACACGCACGTCCAGCGATACCAAGAGTATGTATTCGTCTCGGTGTAACAGCTTGACCTTGTAACCAAGCTTGCCTGACTAGATGCACCCCCTCTGAACTCGACAAGAACGTGGCATGACCGTAGCGGACAGTTCCGCGTTGAAGCCGCCTTCCTTGGGTATGCCAACGGGAAGCTCAGATTACACAAAGTCAATGGCGTTGTTATCGAAGTACCATCTGAGAAGATGTCCGTTGAAGACATGCGATATATCGAGCGTCTGACGAAAAAGAAGTCATCCAGTTTATCAGATACAACTTCGCGAGTTTCCAATGACGACGACGATCGACCCCTAGCGCTTAAACACCAGGCGGAAGCTAAGAAGCGCGAATCTGTCCCGCCGAAGAACAAAGGTCCTCAAATCGACTGGTTCGGGTTCTTCTTGGCCGCTGGTTGCGACGTTGACGACTGTACACGTTATGCCCATTCGTTTGAGAGAGACAAAATGGACGAGGGCCTGCTCCCAGACATCACGGAATCTACCATGCGTTCGCTTGGCCTTCGGGAGGGCGATATTATTCGTGTAAACAAGGCCATCCAGCAGAAGTATGCTAAGCCCAAACCTTCGCCACCGGCTCATCTTGCTAGTGATGAAGAACTCGCAAGACGATTGCAAGAGGAGGAAAACGCGAAGAAGCCTGTTAGCCCAGCTCCAAATCTCTTCGCAGGACCTGGCGGCATCTTGAAAGCTAACACTCAACGGCGCGGAAGACCTCAACCCAGCAAAGGCGGACCACCATCCGCCGTTGATTTGGACGCCATTGGGACTGCATCTGAGCAAATTAAACGATCTGGCTCCCCGCTCATACGCACGAGCAGCCCGGCCGCTGCGTCTCCCGTACACCCCCCACAACGGTCCAGTTCTGCCATGGCGACAGTCTCTGGATTTGGTGATGACGCATGGACGAACCGACCAGGTTCGAGGCCTGCGCCTCCGAACCCCACCCTGCCAGCTAGTGCGCACCCGCCAAGGTCGACCTCGGTACCCTTGGCTCCTCAGGCAACTGCAACACCTCCCCTCGGCCCTGCCCCTGCTTCTGCAGCTCCGCCCCAAGAAAACACAACAACCGCAAGTTCCCTTGCGAAGACTACGGAAGCTGATATATTTGATCAACTAGCGCGTCTTAGCGAACTCAAGTTGAGTCGAGCTGTTCCTCCTCCTCCAACCCCTCCATCAACATCTGCGCCTCCTGTACCTCCTGTAATCTCACCGATAGTTGTTTCTCCGCCGCCGAACTACAACAATGGGCTTGGTATGGGGTCGTCTCCTACTCCGATTGGGCAGCATCTTCAGAATCAACAGTCTGGGGTGCTTCCCCTTCCACAACTTCCGCAGCAGAATGGTCCTCGGGGTCCCTACGCGCCTGTACCCGTCAACCAGGGCCTGTTACAGCCTCTGATACCTACTCAAACTGGGTTTAATAATTTTGTTCCAACACGCTCTCTCGCATCACCTTTCCAGCCCCAACCCCAGCCTGCACAACCATCTTTCATGCAATCTCAAGTTACCGGATTCCCTGGTATCGCTCATACATCCATTCCTCAAACCACCGGATTCCCTCCCGGCCCCATCTTAACTCAACCTACCGGTATCAGTGGTGGGCCGTTTGGCGGTTTCACACCGACGTCTACTTTCTCCAGCGAAGCAGTAACACCAATTCAGACTAGTACGTATATTCGGGGTATCGCCTATGATTGTTAATAGTCTCGCAGATCCAACTGGGTTTTCACCATTCGGGCAGTCCCCATTCAACAACGTCGTATCCATCCCCTCGCCCACACCGTCAAGTAACATATCTCCTGCCAATATCTTTGCGCAGATGAAATCTGGAACGTTCGCATCGGGTAATG
>QFES01013380.1:0-18169 GCA_003316375.1 Tylopilus plumbeoviolaceoides | reverse complement strand
GTCAGGGGCGCGTTAGCTGCCCGCGAATCGGGGTTTGACGGGATCCAGCTTCATTGTGCGCATGGATGTGAGTAACGTTGTGGTGTTCTTGGATAGACATTGAGTGCCGTGCTAGATCTTCTTGCCCAGTTTCTTAATCCCAAGGTGTCTTTTGAGTCCCTTGTGCTTCGCCAGTGGTCTCTTGACTGACGTCTCCTACAGAGCAATGTACGGCAGGACGAGTATTCTGTTGAACCGCCGAACGCACTCCGTATGGTGTGCGACATTGTCAAGAGCATCCGTGCTGTCGTTCCCAAAGATTTTGTCGTCGGTGTTAAAATCAACTCTGCGGATTATGTGGAAGGGAGAGAGAAGCCATCGGATGAAAAAGTGTTCAAAGAGAGGCAGCGTGTCCTCGATCACATACGAATAATCGCACTCTGGGGGATGGTTGACTTTATCGAAATAAGTGGGGGTGATTATGAGTCACCAGGTGCGTCTTCGTAATGACGTTGGAATTGTAAGCTCACTTTTGTTGCAGATTTCCTATCCTCCAAGTCAGCGAGTCCTCGCCAAGCCTTCTTTACTCAATTTGCGAAAATGGCACGGGAATGTCTGAAGACGGATATCCCGGCGAATGTCAACGTTCCTCTAGTCCTCCTTACAGGTGGACTTCGCTCGCCATCACACCTTCAGAATGCACTAGATGCTGGTCATGCAGATTTACTTGGAATCGGACGGGGTTCGGTTTTACGTCCGGATATACCTGCGGTCTTGCAGGAAAGAATCCGCAACGCCATTGCCTGTGGTACCTCACTTGCTTCCGTCGATGAACCATTTGTACGCGAACCTGACAGCGACATCCGGTTACCTCTCTGGGTGCCGCAAATTCCACTGGTTGGTGCGGGTGTTGTCGCAGCGTGGTATAATATTCGCATGCGAAATATCGCAACATCTCTACCTGGCAAAGCACTTCTTACTCCTCGGACGTCCAGGATGAGTGGGATAGAGGCCATAGTTGGGATGTGGGTTTGGCTAGAATGGCGCGAGTTGATCGCTGGAGCCCTCTTGGTTTGTTTTGTGGCTACGCTGGTGCGCCTGTTATGACCATACACTCCCGAATGCATTGATATTTGAAAATTTGATGCGTCGTTCATTGGCAGTGCAAGAATGCACTGGTGTCTTCATGGTACGCGCGAGGTAAATGAGCACACGGGGAGTCTGAAGATCGTTGCGTCGTGCAGCACGTGTAGCGACGAGTTCATGAAACAATGAGAAAGGTTTTGTTAGCTGTAATCGGAAGATGAAAAGAGCTGGTAAGTCGAAGAGATGGGATGGCGAAGCTTTCTTTTTCACTCTTTAGAATAGGGGTTCCGACACTTGTGTCGCCGACCTTGACGAAACGGCGAAATTTGTCAACCGCTCGGGGAAGGCCAGCTGGCGCCGGCAGAAACCCCGCTTGCCATTTGCAGGGCTGTCAAATGAATGTAAGAACGTGCTATCATGCGAATCAGCGATGAATGATTTACAGGGTGGTCAACGTCTGTGTCGTCCAAAATTCCCCATGAGCCTGGAGACTGTCGTGTTGAGTGCGGGCAAGAGGCAACGCACTCATGAGCTTGGTGGTATCATGTTATCCTCATGGCAGGAGAGGGAGCAGTGGCAGCACGCCACAGAGGCAGGCATTTAAGCTGTCCTCCAACCTGATAAATGACAGGATCAACCAGGGCTATACATCAAAGCCCTACGTATCCAACATCAAAGGACGCGACACGTTCAAAGGATGTTGTTGTCACACAAGCCGATGACTGAAAGAAGCCATTGAAGTGACCAGGAAGCGATTTGGGGCAATTAGTACTGGCGCAAGCGGCGTGCAAGTGATCCAAGAGCCTGAGATCGGACCACACATATGATGCCGCTTGCCAGTGACACCGTATTCAACTTGGAACTGGTGGCACATCTGGCCGTCTTCCGAACACTGCGTTGCCGACAGCGGTGACTAAGCAAGTCCAGAACCGTTTCAAGCCGTTTCAAGCCACTCCACGAGGATCTATACAAGGTGAAATCGACCTTCCATGGGATCCCGACCGAAAATATTCTGCGACCGCTGTTCAGCGACAGTGAAAAGGAACGGGAAGCGAACTTCGAGAGACAGTGGGACCTAGGCGGGTTCAGCTTTTGGCGTGCGTCACCAACAGCACCATAAAGTCGGCTCCTCTGGCTCGTCCACAATGGTAGTGAGTAATTACCAGCATATCCTCCTCGATAGGGCCAGCGACGAGGTAGCTTATGCGTTGTGGAGAAAAAGGGTAAGCGAACGCATCAGGGACTCTGCCAGTGAACAACGTGCCATGTTGGCACCAGAAGTGGCTGTCCATCCGTTCGGTTCCAAACGCCCGTCATTGGAGCAACGCTTCGACGAGACATTCAATCAAGACAATGTCGACATATTCACATCAAAGCAACCCCCATTCTAGAGATCCACGACTTGGCGTCAAAACTGCCGACAAGGATTACGAACTGGACGTACCCATCTTTGCCACCGGTAAGTGTGACTGAAACTGGGTGGTATATCGACTGACATCCGTGATTGGCTAGGCTTCGATAGTTACGTGGGCGGATTCCTCAACATTGATTTGCGCGACTTGAATGGAGAGACGATCCAAGATCATTGGAAGAACGGCGCGACGACCTAGTGAGTACCTGGCCGCACTTTCGGGCTAAAGTTTACCCAAATACGTCCAGTCTTGGGCTGACGATCGACCAATTTCCGAACCTGTTCTTCGTGTATGGACCACAGGGACCGACGGCATTTTGTAACGCACCCACTTGTGCAGAACTTCAAGGTGGATGGATTCTCGCGACGATTGCATACCTTCAGAAGCACGGGATCACCAAGTTTGCACCAACGACGAATGCTGCGTTGAAGTTCAAGAAAGCATGGAAGATCTGTGTAATTCCAGGATGCTTCCGTTATGGCAGAGATTGAGTGTGGATATCCAAGTTTCCTGCGGGAAGCCCGCTGAGCCGGACCGGGTGGATTTTAATGTCTGTTGGTGAGATCGAGAGAGAGAAGGGAGATGCAGACCGGCAACTAATTCCTGGACCCTTTAAATAGTAGCACAAGTTGTGAGTTGTAGATAGTGACTGACTGACATGTATCTTTTGTGATGTCGAACTAGATCCGAGTCATTGACAAGGTTGTGTTTCAAGTGTTCCAGTAAACAAATGTCCAAACGTTCATTGGCCAGCACTCAGAGTGCTCAAGAACCAGCTGGCATGCAATCCACGAGATCGAGTTTCCAACTGTACTTATGATACACAAATTACATGATCATGTCTCCGAGTTCATTGGTCAAAAAGACCCTCTTGGGACCGAAGTCACTGGAAATTATGCTTGGAAACGATATCGTAAAACTGATGACCATGTATCTCTGCAATCTCAAGCTCAAGGGCACTGGGCTGGCGGCTGCCATCACCGCCTGCAAAGGCACCCGCACCCCAAGGCGATCCTAACACACGTGCTCGATGTGAGGCTCTCGCTGGTAAAGGTAGAGAGAGAAGGGGACACACCACCGTGAGCCTCGGATACGTTGGAGATTTGGGGAAACGCGCGGCTGTAGCCAAATGGAACGTAGACGATACCATGGTGGGTGAGCGTCGAGAGCGAGTTGATGACGGTCGCTTCTTGTCCACCACCTGGCGTGCCCGTAGTAACGAATACACCAGCAAACTTGCCTGCCAATGAACCTTGGCCCCAGAGTTTGCCCGTCGCGTCCCAAAAGGTCTGATTGTCGGTGAGATTAGGCAAACTCATCAACAAGGATCTTGGTGAAGAGACTTGCCTTCCACTGTGCAGGGAAGTTACCGTAACGAGTCGGGATACCAAGAAGATACGCATCGAATTGCGTCAATTGATCGACAGAGATGATGGGGTAGTCTGGCTTTAGTGGGGCGTGCATTTTGGTGAGGACCTCGGCAGGGAGGGTCTCTGGGATTCTGGATGTGGAGGGCGCGATTGGAAAGATCGAAGAGAATCGAATAAATGGGCATACTGGTAAATGGTGGCAGTTCCGCCGGCCGCGGCAACACCTTTCTTGACGGATTCAGCGACTGTGTAGAGCGATGAGGGTCAGAGAACTGAAGAAAGCGTATCATTTGGGAATAGAGTCCACTCGCGTTTGGCGATATGGCCGTACATGCTGTAGATGATGATGGCGACTCTTGGCGAAGACATGTTGAATTAGAGACGAGAGGTATGAGGATGTGGAAGAGGTGGATTCAGATCAATGTTAGAGATGATTGAGGGCAAAATGGTTGGTATTTGTACTGTCGCGAGTCCGGTTCGGAGTATCGAAATCAGGAGGTGGCGGTAGTGTAGCACTACCAAGTCTGGCAATAGGAATGACACGATATGCCTGGCGCAATGCCGATCACCGTAAGCATGGACAAAAACGCCTATCCAATACTCACGAGAATTGGCGCTGTCAAGTCGGTTGGGGGATGCCAACGTCATCACGATGTCATGAGATGACACAATCAATGTCCATCGGAAATTCGTGTCGAATGACGCGCTCTCCACGTACTAGTTGGTTTGTCGTCAAAAATTGCAGCCTGGCAGGCTCCGCCGTTTGCAGACGCTAGTAGTGCCTCATCCCACTAACGACGCAAGGCTGTTCGACTTCTTGCTTATCAGGACCACCTTGAGCCCGCTCATGCTTCAAAGTACGGCAGACGGAACAAAACACCTGGGCTTCTTTAGCCTTGCTAGGAAGGAACTCCGATGTGGCGGAGTTGGCAAGTCAGCCGCTTTGTCATGATACCCCACTCCATCTCGATTTGGTATGTCATTCCCATCTAACGTGGGAGAGGTTTTCTCATTTCGGTGAACAGAAGTTTCAGGTTCGTTTGAATGTGATCATTATTCCAGCATGCCACTAGAAGGTTCGCCTTCAATATCAAAGAATGGACAGTGACGAACAATCCTAGATCTGGAAACCATGTTCTCTTCGGGTTAGGAACATGGTATCCACGACACGGACTCTGGCTCTTCTCAACCCAACAACACTATCACCAACTCGAGCTGATTCAGGCTCGGAGATGGACGAAAAATTTCTTCCTTGTCGCGGTCGCCAAATAACCAATAGGTTGGTGAAGGTTTGTGCACCCGTACAATAGCTTCAAGTCCGTGTTGTGCCTCACTCCGCCTTGTAAGAGCATCTCGCCCAGATGCATGGTGGTCCCCCCAACAAATACCACATGGCTCTCTACAGGGAATGGGCAATACACGACTGGGGAATGGTCATCACTGGTAGCATCCAGGTTTCTCGAGACCACATTTCCTTGGGACGCGAGATTGTGGTGTCTTCAACGAGGAGATGTTGGCGTCTTTCAAGGCACCAGTGGCGCGAACGATTCGTGCCGAGGGTTCGCGTAAACGATCAGCATGCCCGTTAGCCATCATACGGCTTTCTCATGCTGGCCGTCAGTCATCAAACTTCATTGACGGTCCCGCTTTAGGTGCTCCTTCCATGGCCCCGAGCCCAGCTTGGCTTCGATCTAACCCGCATACTCGATCGCACGATGGGCTCGCGTCTCTTGACGCTCAGAGCAAACCACATCCGGTACCCCCAAGCACTGTTTCAGCAACCCCAAGAAATGACCCCTCACGATCTCAAGCAAGCGCAGCGAGCATTCGTTAAAGGCGCGCTATCTGCTTGAACGAAATCCAACTTCATGGCGCGCATGGATGTGAGTAATGTTCCTGTATAGACGTTGAAACCCCATTTTATCGGATCTTCTCGCGCAGTTTCTTAGTCCAAAGGCATTACATTCGTCTGCAAGTGGCCCCTTGACTACGTTTCCTTCCCAACAGAGCAATGTATGACGAGAAGAATGTTCGGTTGAATCAGAGAATGCACTCCGCATGCTACGCGAAATTCTCGAGGCTATCCGTGCGCCGTTCCCCAAGGTTTCGCTATCGACCTAAAACTCGACTCCACCGATTATGTGGAGACGGGCGAGAATCCATTGGACGAAAGAGTGCTAAAAGAGGGTCAACGTGTCCTTGATCACATACGGACAATCGCACTTTGGAAGATGGTCGACTTTATTAGGAGATGACTACGAGTCCTCGGGTGCGTGCTCCTCATGCAGCTCAAGACGACGTTGAGGTTTTATCTTCGCCGCAGATCCTTTGTCTGCCAAGCCAACGAGGAGTCCTGGCCAAGCCTTCTCTGCTAAAAAAGGCAGTGAATGTCTGAAGACGGCGGATGTCACCTCTAGTCATCCTTACGGGCGGACCTCGCTCGCCGGCGCACCTTCAGAGCGCCCTGGATGCTAGCCATACAGATTTGCTTGGAATCGGACGGGGCTCGACTTTGCGGCCCGATTTACCCACACTCTTGCAGGAAAGGATCCGTGACGCTGCTGCGAATGGCACCTCGGTGATGAGCTCATTTGCATACGCACCAGACTGATATGTGACATCTGGTTTCCTTCCTGGTTACCACAGATCCTGCTGCTTGGTGAGGGTGCTGCCGCTGGATGGTACACTGTTCGCCTGAGGATCGCGACATTCCAGCTTGGGATGGCAAGCACTTATATGTCCCCTTCTGATGGGTGGGATAGAGGCTCTAGTGCGGAACTGATCGTTGGAGGGCTGTTGGTTTGTGCTGCGGCTACGATGGTGAGCCTATGACCAATAGTTCTCGAATGACGTATCCGTGATTCTTTGGTAGTGCAGACATCATCACGGTTTCCCGCTCTTCATCAAATGGTCAGTGCGTCCGCAAGGCGAAATGAACACACGGAGGTGATGACGATCGTTGCAAGGTGCGCCACACATGGCGCTTCGATCCTTTAATCGTAGCCGGCAATGGTGACACCACCGCAAGTGATAAGATGCCGAAGCTTTCCTTTTAACGTCTCCTTTCGGATTGTCATGTTTCTGTTCGTGCGTGCTAGTCACGCACGACGTGTTTTGTTTACTTGATATGACACGTTCTTTACATTCGGGCGTGCGGTTAATGAGCCAGACATGCAACAGGCAAGCCCCGAACGACAATCTTTGGGCAGCGGTCACATCTCGTACGAATCACTTTTGGCTAGACCTGTTCAATCGCAGACAGAACTCTCCTCCCTACCGTTTTGCTCATCCATATGACAGACTTCTCGTACCCTCTACGGGTTATCCTGTTGCGGCACGCCATCGGTGCTCGGCAATTGGCTAGAAGCCGCGGCTGGATGGCCTGGGGAATTTGAATTTTGCTAGAGCAGACCTACTTTACCCTTCAAAGGCTTTCCAGAAAATCGCACATCTGGCTCGCGGTGGCCAACATCAAGTTGAAGATCGTTCTTCGAGTTAAAGCTATGTTTCGTGCTGAGATGCTCGCAGGACCCAGTGCAACCTTTTTTTTTCCTCTTGACAAGGTTTTGCTCCCAGTCATACGGATAACTTACAAGTGATCGCGGGCGCCTGCCAGTGGCAGCAACTCGGAAAACTCGGAAAATCCGAAACATTTAGTGGGTCCACATAACTTGGACACATCATCAAAGCGCTAAGTGAGGGCGTTCGCTGTTTCATGTGTAACACTGTTCAACTGGATCATTTTTCCGTTCGATTTTTGCTGGTCGGCGCTAAATCTAGTAGAGCGCCCACTGGCACGTGTGTCCAATGTGATGGAACGTGTTGCGAATGCATCAGATTTCTGATAAGAAGATCCACAGGATGTAAAATTCAATCGACAACGTTTTCTCCCAGGGCCATTACGGATAGCCTCACTGGCTCATAACCTATCTACGACCTACTCAGAAGATTACCCTGTCCGCTGGTCCGATGTCTCTCTCAACGCTCAGACACCTCCCTGCTCGATTTCTCAGCCGTTTACTGAAATTCCTAGGATCCATCCTCCGATTCTTACCTCTCAGGCTCATAAACCACTTATTCGCGTTCTTCACTTCCTTCCGTCAATGGGCAGCACACTCAGGCTCGCATCGGCCGGCCCCTCTCCAGCGTCAAGGTCCCCCTACTTCCTCAGTCGTTCCGGATAGTGGCATTATCTGTGCGATGAATGCTCCCCTGCCTGGACCGTCCAATGCTCCTCAGCGAGGTCGACTTTCTCCCTCGGGCTCGCCTTACAGCAATGCGAGAAGCCCATCCGGCCACCACCTTAAACCCCCCTCTCCAACAAGGCAATACTCGCGACATTACACAACCTCACCGATCTTCAGTGGTGAGGCCCCACTTCATGAAGAACCCGGTGAAATGCAAGACTCACATGCTACGGCCGGCTCTATCCCCCCGCCGAGTCCCAGTCCTACCCTCTACTCCCATAGTCCAACTCTCCACTCCCCTAGTCACACGCAAAACACAGATACTCTTGCATGCTCTTCCCGCCCTGCCAGTCCGTCTCATCAGACAAATGGACAGGCAACGCGACCCGGAACCTCTGACGTCAAGTCGTCTCCGCGTGCAGCTCTCCGATTCCTTGACCCGAAACTTCAGCAGAGTACAACCTCGTTGAAGTCTTTTCGGACGTCTTCTTCACAGCATACTCGCTCCTCTCACAGTTCGACTGGACGAGCCTCGTATCGAAGATATCATGGCCCACCTACTCGTCCTCGAACACCAGCTGGTGGCCAACATATGCCCGCTGGCCCTTCGCCTTTAACGGCGGAGCCTTGTGTTATTGCTGCCCCACCTAGCGCCGATAATCCAGGTCAACCCGGAGACCCAACTAACAACAGTCCTCGTTTTTGCCCCATGTCAGCAGCCAGCATCATCAGGTATGACCGCCCCAAGCGGAGGTATGGTCCACGTAAATGATGACGGGAATCTAAGGCTCACGAATACACCACAGAGATGTATCCAAGCTCAATCACACGATAGCACCGATGATGTATCAATACCCTGACGCACTGTTCGTTTCACCACTGTTGCAAAAGTATATCCCGCATTGACTTTTACTTGCAGAGAGGGGGTCCCGGAGGGCTGGACAGCCTGCCGTCACCCAGAAGGTGCTCTTTACTTTGTTCATGAAAACTCGGTTAGTGAATCTGAGCAATATCGGATATACTTGCTGTATCTCACGTTCTTTTCCTTAGAAAACATTCACAGAAGTGAACATACGCGATGCAGAGAGCTGCAAGGATATTGAATACTTCAGAAACTTCTTACTTGGGGAGCTGAAAATCGAGATCGAGGTCCGAGGTCTCTCCAAGCTGAAGGTCGACGAAGTCCAGCTAGTTTTGGAAGCGATGGTAGACGAGGAGGGTGTGATGTGCTGTTATTATTTCGTGAACCCAGGCACCGAGACCCTTTTTTGGCTGGATGAGTGGGATAATATTGACATCTTCGAGCTTTGTGAGGGCGCACTCTCGGAGGCCCATAAAGGTAAGCTCTGAATCTGGCTCTTCCGGGCTCAGCAAACGAGCTGAACCCGCTAGGCAATGCTATTCATGCACAATATTGGTGTGTCAAGCATGTAAGCCGCACGTTCTGACACATTCACGAGTCTGACGCTCTATCCTCCAGTCAATCGTATACGAAGCAAAGACGATTGAGACTCAACATAGGAGACACTGTGTTTTTTACCCAAATTTCTGTCGGATTACTCCAGAATTAAAAAAGCAGGTGGTACACATCATTACTCAGGCTGAAAGTGGTCAGTTCTTCGCCCCCGCTAATGTGCTTGCATTGAAGATTCAGAACCTGTGACAGATCATTTAACGTCAGATACATCATCTTGCCCTTTAAGCCTAGAACTACTAAGGAGCTACTTATCGCTCGTGCAACGAAGTAAGCGGTATATTCAGTAACATACGCGTGCTCACACCTCAATTATCTAGCCGAAAACATGGGAACGAGTGATCATTCCGTGCCAATCATCATAGGTGAATGGAGCATATCGTACTAGGTCAACATGAAGCTTATCAATGTCCCTAGGTCGGGTCATGTACAGATTCTGTACGCTTTCACCATGCTCTACCATGTGTTCCCCAAACATTTTCAACATTTTCAGATGATGCATATTTTTCCAATTATTACTGGGAAGAATGTGCGCGTCTCAATGACAACGAATCGGTCCATGGATGGAGATATCACCCTTCGGTACTTATGTCAATTGTTGCACCATGCTTGTTCATGGCGCCCGTTGACAATGTGCGACTGCTACACGATATCTATGTTGATTGTGTCGTGAGCAGAGACAAATGGAAAGTGTTTGTCACCAAGCTGAACTCACAACTCAAAGAAACCAGTGTTTTGGTGAGCAGACCTGATCCGCGAATATCGAATAAATTGAAGGAATTGCTTGCAGGCAACTGTTCTCTTGAACGCCAATGTCGGCTTCCTTCCGAAAGAACCTGCCATAGGGACTGCCGCTCAGCAGTTTCTCACATTTATGTCGCTCGCAGCCAGCATCACAAGTATGATCCTGGGTCTTGTCTTCATGGGACAAGTTTCCATAGAGTCGAGGAAAGACCCACGTAAAGCTGTCAGTACTTTGTACCTCCTGAGCGTCTGCTAGGTCTCTAACTTGAACAGGCGGCATTCTTGCAACCATTATGGGATGAAAGGCACGGCCTTGAAAAACTTGGCATCATCTACAGCCTACCGCATGCTTTCCTGATGTGGGGGTGAGTGGTCCTGGATATCGCAGGTGATCATATTGTCCTGAGTTTCAACCCAGTATGGGACTCTTTTTCGCAGCCATTGTAGTTCAGTGGTTCAATGGGGGCTATCCAGGCAGTTGGCAGCTACGTGCTGGCGGGACTGCAATCGTGTTTCCTGTGATCATCTTGGCCGTGTGGTCCATTTGGACCATTCGTGACCGATCTGATACATGGTGGTTCGAACCGGATCCAAGTCCATCGATACCCGAGGACAACGAAGAGGACCGAGCGCTTTCGCAGTGTGAAAGCATCATACGCTCGAGTACTGACTCGGAGCACGCTGAATCCCGTTCCGTGCAAGAGTCGTGCCACACGCATCTCAGGCTTGACGTTCGTAATCAACCAGTGCCAAGGACTCTCTCACCAACGCTCTCGCGGCGCAGTCCAAGTTCATCCGTCCACACGCAAGATTTAGCGGGATCTTTTGTGTAACGGATACATGTGTCTGATTGTATGGTATCATTGTCGGCATTGTCATTTCAATAACATTTCATTTCCATTTGATGTGTACAGTGTTATCTTCAAGTTGACCATTCCCTCTGACGCAGTGCTTGACTGACGGCCCACTCGTATTTATATATCATGACGGTCTGCATTAACTGACCAAGTGTTACCTAGAAGAGATACCTCGCATTGAAGGAAACCTGCGTCCTTCCATTAACAGTGCTTACGAGGTGAGACCCATTGACGCATTGACTCGGACGACCCGCCCGTCAATTTCCTGGATTAGCGCTGCTTATTCAGTGACTGTGACACTGGTGTTACCATTTCCATTTGTAGTGTCACGGTCACTGATTTCGGTGTCGTCTTTTTTTTTTCAGACATCCCAGCGCTGAAAGAGTGCCCCTCGCGGATCATTATCATTGCGCGCGCCCTTGTCAGTGACAGAACATACTTTTCTTCGGCATAATAATATTCGTCTGCAGGTGGCCCCTTGACTGACGTCCCATTCTCAACAGAACAATGTACGACGAGACGAGTATTCGGTTGAATCAGAGAATGCACTCAGCATGCTACGCGATATTCTCGAGCTTATCCGTGCTGCCGTTCCCCAGGATTTCGCTATCGGCCTAAAAGTCAGCTCCACCGATTATATGGAAACAGGCGAGAATCCGTCGGACTAAAGAGTGCTGAAAGAGAGTCAGCGTGTCCTCGATCGTATACGAACAATCGCACATTGGAAAATGGTCGGCTTTATCGAGATGAGCGGAGACGACTACGAGTCACCAGGTGCGTGCTCATCATGTATCTCATGACGACGTTGGTGTTTTATCTCTGTCGCAGATCTTGTGTCCGCCAAGCCAACGTGGTCCTAGTCCTGGCCCAGCCTTCTTTCAAAAAGGTGTGAAGACGGCAGATGTCCATGTACCTCTCTAATTATCCTTACGGGCGGACTTCGCTCGCCCACCTTCAGTGGATGCTGGTCATACAGATTTGCTTGGGATCGGACGGGGCTCAATTTTGCGGCCCGATTTACCCGCAGTCTTGCAGGAAAGGATCCGTGAAGTTACTGCCAAGTGCGCCTCGATAGTGAGCCATTTGCGTACGCATCAGACTGTGACGTCCGGTTCCCCTCCTGGTTGCCACAGATCCCGCTTGGTGCGAGTGCTGCCGCGGGATGGTACGCTGTACGAAGGCTCGCGACATTCCGGCTTGAGATGGCAAAGCACTTATCTGTTCCCCCACCCATGCCTCTGATGGGCGGGATAGAGGCTCTAGTGTGGAACTGATCGTTGGAGGGCTGTTGGTTTGTGCTGTGGCTATGATGGTGAGCCTGTGACAAATAATTTCTCGAATGACGCATTCATGATTCTTTGCCAGTGGTAGTACAGACATCGTTGCAGGGTGCGCCACACATGGCGCTTCGATCGTTGATCGCAGCCGGAATGTTGCAATGGTGATACCATCACAAGTGATAAGATGCCGAAGCTTTCCTTTTGACGATATCAACTCGAATCCGACTCCAGCCAGCAAAATCTCAGGTATTTGCAGCGAATAAAAACTACAACATTTCCCCTTACCAAAATTTCTTGACTTTATGCTGCGTTTCGGACTGTCATATTTCTGTTTATGCGTGCTGGTCACGCACGACGCGTTTCGTTTACTTGATAGGACACATTCTTTGCATTGGGGTGTGCGGTTAATGAGCCAGGCATGCAACAGGCAAGTCCCTGAACGGGTTTCGGGCACCGGTCACTTCTCGTGTGAATCATTTTGGCTAGACCTACTCAATCATTGCTAATCACAGACAGGAGAAAGCTCTTCTCCCTACCATTTTGCTGACCTATATGACAGGCTTCTCGTACTCTCTACGGGTTATCCTGTTGCAGCATGTCTCGGCGCTCGGCGCTTAGCCCGAAACAGCAGCTGGACGGCTTGGGGAGTTTGAATTTTACCGGAGCATTACTGGGGGTTTCCAGAAAATCGCACATGTGGCTCGTGGTGGCCAACACCAAATTGAAGATCGTTCGAGTTAAAGCTATCTTACGTACTGAGATGCTTGCAGGACTAAGTGCAATATTTTTTCTTCTTGACAAGGGCTTCCCACAGTCACATGGATAACTCACAAGTAATCGCGAGCGCCTGGCAGTAGCTCGAGTAACTCAAGATGCGAAACCTCTAGTCGGTCCACACAACTTGAGCACATCGTCAAAGTACTAAGTGAGGACGTTCGCTGTTTCATGTGTAACGCTGTTCAACTAGATCATTTTTTACGCTCGATTCTTGCTTGTCGGCGCTCAATTAGAGCGCCCACTGGCACGTGTGTTCAACGTGCTGGAACGCATTATGGGTGCATCAGATTTTCTGATAAGAAGATCCACAGGATGATTTTAAATGATGACGTTTTGCTCCGAGGACCATGACGGATAGCCTCATATTTCGCTCTTTACTTATCTACAACTACTCGCAAGGTCACCTTGCACTCTGGTCTGATGTCTCTCTCAACGCTCAGACAGCTCTCTACTCGATTATTCAGCCATTTACTGAACTTCCTACGATCCATCCGCGGATCTTCTCCGCTTAGGCTCATAAATCGCTTATTTGTGTTCATCTCTTCCTTCCGTCTATGCGTACCAGCACATCCACCTCCGCCGACTCTTCGCCGGCGTCAAGTTCCCCCTACCTCCTCAGTCGCTCCGGATAGTGGCATTATCTGTGGGATGAACGCTCCCCCTCCCGGACCGTCCGATGCTCCTGGAGGTCGACGTTCTCCCTCGGGCTCGCCTTACAACAATGCAAGAAGCCCATCCGGCTATCTTAAACCCCCTCCCACAAGGGACTCGTCGCGACATTATACAACCTCACCGATCGTCAGTGGTCAGGCCCGACTTCATGAAGAACCCGGTGAAATACAAGACTCGCATGCTACGGCCGGCTCTATCCCATCTCATCAGACAAATGACCAGGCGACCCGACCTGGAACCTCTGGCGTCAAATCATCTCCGCGCGCAGCTCTCCGATTCCTTGACCAGGAACTTCAGCAGAGTACAACCTCGTTGTCGGCGAAATCTTTTCGGACGTCTTCATCACAGCACACTCGCTCCTCTCACAGTTCGACTGGACGAGCCTCATATCGAAGATATCATGGCCCGCCTGCTCGTCCCCGAACACCAGCTGGTGGCCAATATATGCCCGCTGGCCTTTCGCCTTTGACCGCGGAGCCCTGCGGTATCGCTGCCCCACCTAGCGCCGATAATCCAAGTCAGCCCGGAGACATCAACAGCATTCCTCGTTTTCGCCCTATGTCAGTGGCCAGCATCATCAGGTACGACCGCCCCAAGCAGAGGTATGGTCTATGTAAACGACAACGGGAAGACAAGGCTTATGAATACACCGCAGAGATACATCCAAGCTCAATCGCAAGATAGAACCGATGATGTACCAATACCCTGACGCACTGTTCGTTTTACCACTGTTGCAGAAGTATATCCCGCATTGACTTTTACTTGCAGAGAGGGGGTCCCAGAGGGCTGGACAGCCTGCCGTCACCCAGAAGGTGCTCTTTACTTTGTTCATGACAACTCGGTTAGTGAATCTGAGCAATATCGGATATACTTGCTGTATCTCATGTACTTTTCCTTAGAAAACATTCACAGAAGTGAACATACGTGATGCAGAGTGCTGCAAGGATATTGAATACTTCAGAAACTTCTTACTCGGGGAGCTGACAGCCGAGATCGAGGAACGAGGTCTCTCCAAGCTGAAGGTCGATGAGGTTCAACTAGTTTTGGAAGCGATGGTAGACGAGGAGGGTGTGATGTGCCGTTATTATTTCGTGAACCCAGGCACCGGGACCCTTTTTGGCTGGATGAGTGGGATAATATTGACATCTTCGAGCTTTGTGAGGGCGGACTCTCAGAGGCCCATAAAGGTAAGCTCTGGCTCTGTTGGGCTCAGCAAACGAGCTGAACCCGCTAGGCAATGCTATTCATGCACAATATTGGTGTGCCAAGCATGTAAGTCGCATGTTACTATGATACATTCACGAGTCTGACGGATAATCATCTACTCAGTTATATCCGAAGCAAGGATGATTGACATCCAGCCTAGGAGACACTGTGTTTTCTACCCGAATTTCTGTCAGGTCACTCCAGAATTGAAAAATCAAGTGGAGGCCATGATTCTTTACGCTGCAAGTGGTCAGTTGCTTCTCCCCCGTGGAGGTGCTTCCATTGATTAGAACCACAGATCACTTAACGTCAGATACATCATCATGTCCTTTAAATCCAGAACTACTAAAGGGCTACTTATCTCTCGTGCAACAAATCAATCGTAAGTGTTATACTCAGTAATATACGCCTGCTTACACCTCAATCATCTAGCCAAAAACTGGCAAACGCGTGATCATTCCGTGATCATCATAGGTAACTGGAGCACTTCGCACTAGGTCAACATAAAGCTTATCAATGTCCCCAGGTCGGGTTATGTACAGATTCTGTACGCTTTCACCATGCTCTACCATGTGCTCCCCAAACATTTTCAACATTTTCAGATGATTCATATTTTGTCAATTATCACTGGGAAGAATGTGCACGCTTCAATTTCAATGAATCCATCAATGGATGGAGATACCACCCCTCGCTGCTGATATCAATTCTTGCGCCATTCTTATTCATGGCACCCGTGTACAACGTGCGGTTGCTACACAATATCTATGTTGACCGTATCGTGAGAAGAGACAAGTGGAACATGTTCGTCACTAAGCTGAGCTCACAGCTCCAAGGT
This sequence comes from Tylopilus plumbeoviolaceoides, assembly GCA_003316375.1. Taxonomy (NCBI): domain Eukaryota; kingdom Fungi; phylum Basidiomycota; class Agaricomycetes; order Boletales; family Boletaceae; genus Tylopilus; species Tylopilus plumbeoviolaceoides. The sequence continues at coordinate 2,290 of QFES01013380.1, read as the reverse complement.
GCCAGTTTTTTGGTAAGCAGACCGAATCCGCAATCATAAACAAAATGAATGAATTGCTTGCAGGCGACTGTTCTCTTGAACGCCAATGTCGGCTTCCTTCCGAAAGAGCCTGCCATAGGTACTACCGCTCAACAGTTTCTCATTTATATGTCGCTCGCAGCCAGCATAACAAGTATGATCCTGAGTCTTGTCTTCATGGGACAAGTTTCCATAGAGTCGAGGAAAGACCCACGTAAAGCTGTCAGTGCTTTGTATCTCCCGAACCACTCACTGGATCTCAAGCTTGAACAGGCAGAATTCTTGGACAAATTATGGGACGAAAGGCATGGCCTCGAGAAGCTCGGCATCATCTACAGTTTACCGCTTGCTTTCCTGATGTGGGGGTGAGTGGTCCTGGATGTCGCAGGTGATCATATTGTCCTGAGCCCACTTCCCCAGCATGGGACTCTTTTCCGCAGCCATTGTAGTTCAGTGGTTCAATGACGGCTATCCAGGCAGCTGGCAGCTACGTGCTGGCGGGGCCGCACTCGTGTTTCCTGTGATCATCTTGGCCGTGTGGTCCATGTGGACCATTCGTGACCGATCCGATACATGGTGGTTCAAACCAGATCCAAGTCCAGCGATACCCGAGGACAACGAAAGGGACCCGGCGCCTTCGCAGTGTGAAAGCATCAGACGCTCGAGTACTGACTTGGAGCACGTTGAATCCCGTTCTGTGCAAGAGTCACGCCACATGCATCTTGACGTTCGTAATCAATCAAGGACTCTCTTACCAACATTCTCGCTACGCAGTCCAAGTTCATCCATCCACATGCAAGATTTAGCGGGATCTTCTGTGTAACGGATACATGTGTCTGATAGAACGTATCACTGTCGGCATTATCATTTCAATAACACTTCATTTCCATTTGATGATGTTATATTGACTCTGACGCAGTGCTTGACTGACGGCCCACCTGTCCCTCGAGCAGCTTGTGTAAAGCAAATGGTATGTATCATGACGGTCTGCATTGACTGGCCAGGTGTTAGTCCCACTATCGAGATCTCGAGACCGTGTGAGTGAACTTGAACTCCATCATGGTGACGGGATCACACTGTGGTCGGGAACACCGTCGCTGCTCCGCTCTGGTTTGTCCGAGAAATGTCCGATGCCAAATGGTTACGTTTCCCAGACTGGCGATAAGCGTGATAGCACTGGCAAGCATCGTTCATTCATAGCACAGATGGACATGTGAATGCATCAGAAATCCGTATTGATAACACGTCAGTGGGGTCTGGAATATCCTTGGTCCACTCGGCCCTACATCCGAGTTTCAGTATAAATAGCTCAAGCAGCGAGTGAGCAAGGTATAAAGCCTCGGTGTTCCAGCCTTCGAGCACGTCGTTCGTCTCCAAGTTATCAGGATCACAATTGCCAGCATGCCTGCCACTACGTCGGTCACACTCAACACAGGGGGGATAATGCCTACCGTTGGCCTTGGTAATTCCGCCTCTGGGATGCTTCTTGGTATCTTGCTGATCAGATGCTGCTTCCAAACAGGTACCTGGAAATCCAGGCCGGGTCAAGTTGAACACGCAGTAGAATTTGCATTGAAGAATGGTTACCGACACATTGATACTGCGGCCGGCTACCAGAACGAGACCGAAGTCGGTCAAGGCATGAAAGCATCTGGGGTTCCGAGGGAACAAGTTTTCTTGACGACGAAACTTGATAACCCAGACCAGCGGAATCCAGCGGCAGCTCTCGAGTCCTCGCTCAAGAAACTCGATACGCCTTACATTGACCTGTGTATGAATCCCGCTCTCTACATTATATGCAGGATCTTCATTTCGTGTCCAGGGTTGATGCATTGGCCGGCCCCTATGACAAGGGATGGAAAGGCAGACAAAGGTCACGATTGGCTTGACACATGGAAAGTTATGGAAGATCTTTACATGGCTTATCCAGAGAAGCTGAAGGCGATTGGTGAGAGAAAGGCATCAGTCCGGACATATCCTGCTCATGTCTTTCAGGTGTCTCAAACTTCTCTGTTGAATACCTTGAGCGACTCTTACCGGTCGCTCGAGTGGTCCCTGCCGTGAATCAGATCGAACTCCACCCGTAAGCTCTTCAAGAGGTGCTATTTGAGACCTCGAAAGTGCTTATAGACCTCGGAAGGTCTTGCCCACAGCACGATGTCGTGGAATACTGCCAGAAGAAGGGCATCGTGCTGACGGCATACTCGCCACTTGGTTCAGACAACTCACCACTGTTGAAAAACGAGGTGGTCACCAGAATCGCCAACAAGTA
>QFES01013192.1:0-10605 GCA_003316375.1 Tylopilus plumbeoviolaceoides | reverse complement strand
ATGGATACTCACCAATTGGATGGCATCGCGTACCCATTGTCCAACGACATACTGCTCGCCTGGCTTCTTAAAGTCCATAAGGAGGTGTTCCACACCCATACGTTCGGCTTGAGGCATCTTGTTGGTGACGATGTCCATACCGGTGTAGACCTGCATGGAATCGGCATTGATGATACGTGCCCCACGCCATTGATGTCCGCCAGAGCGATCTTGATAGGATGTTTGAGCGAGCTTGAGCGCGAGCTCGACACCGAGTTTAGACTTTCCGACGCCAGTCGTGCCACAGATGGCGATCAAAGGCTTCAACGAAGTCATGCGGGGGACAGAGATGGACGACCGCGCAAAGGATGGTTTCGGAACGATATTTATGTTGCTCCAGAGCTGGCAACATTTGCGGTATCTCTAGCTAGGAAGAAAGTGGAATATTTTTCCACGATTGTTTTCTGCTTTGTAGCGTGTTCCACAGTCAGCGCTAGTCAGCCATGTCTTCCACCGTTCGTTCAGGAATGTCTCGGATATCGCTTTCGAACCTGAGACCAGCGTCTGGTTCACTACACAACGTACGCTTCTTGAAGCTTCTTTGACGCTGCAATTTAACTTGTCGATAGCAAAAACGCGTCGGGCGAGGTCAAGGCTCGGGATATGGCGGCACGTCCGGACGTGGTCACAAAGGCCAGAAAGCACGCTCCGGTAACGGCAAGCCTAAAGCTGGCTTTGAGGGCGGTCAGACGACAATACTCAAAAAGTTCCCCAAGAGGGGCTTTGTCAACGCGTATGTGTCCTCACATCTCTATGGTCCTTCTTCGACTTATGGTCAACTTTTACAGGAACCGCAAAACCTATGCCGCAGTCAATTTAGATCGTCTTCAATATTGGATAGACCAAGGCCGTTTGCATTCAACCCCAGAAAAACCAATTACAGCAAGGGAACTACTCCTGAGTGGTTGTGTGCACAACGTTCACGACGGGATTAAATTACTGGGCAGCGTCCGTGCCACATAATTTGAACTTTATTTCATTGCGCATTGATGCTTTCATTTCCAGGGCGCAGAGTTCTTGAAGGCAGCCGTGCACATCACGCCTTCTCGTGCATCAAATAGCGCGATTAAAGCCGTAGAGGCTAACGGAGGAACCGTGTTCTGCCAGTACTATAACTCCCTTGCTCTGCGCGACTGCGTCAAGGGTCGAACAGATCGAATTTCTGCTGCACCAACTCGTCGCAATGACATAAGTGCGTCTATTCAGTTCTTCAGAGGTTTGATACCTGAGAAACTCTCCAGTATGGTATACCCAGTGGCAAAACCGAGGCTACCTATCTCCCGAAGCGGTGGAACGGGTGCCCCTTGTGTCAGATCGCTGGAGAGAGTTGTCAAAGCAACTTCTCGCGTTCAAGACTCAGAGCTTTTCGAAAAAGCCTATTATTCAACCACCAGAGTAGTCAATACATTACACATCCATTGTAGGATTTGCTTCCATTCGGTCGGGCGAAACACTGCGAGTCCGTGAACGATATGACAATCGCGATGGCGAACGGGAACGGGAACGGGAACGGGAGCGCGAGCGTGAAGGACTGTTGGACACATATCGCCCATTCACAGAAGCCGAACGGCCCCTTGCTGATCCTGGACTTCTTGATCTGGAGAGGCTACGACTTGTGCTACGACCTCTGCGACTGGCTTCGTCATCACTCTTGCCTTCCATCGCGTCCAGCAATCGGCTTTTCCGCGGCCCTATGTCACCATTATCTTCCAGCGTCTGCCGTTTGGCTATTCGCGGCAGAATGATATCGCATACTCTTTCTTCAGTGAGTAAATTGTGAATAAATTCGTCAAAGTATGTTAGCGAGTATCCAGCTACAAGCGCGTCAGCCGGTGTTTATAGAAACAACCAGGAAACATACACATGTCCCGATGTCTCAGCTTTCTGTAATCTTTCATGAGTGGTTCTAGAATTTCGTATACTTCCACGGCGCGAAAAGTCATGCGAATGTACATTGCTGCAAGTGCTCTCATGTACCTGATAAAAAGGTCAAACATACGCCACCTAGGCACAGAAACGGAGAGTGGCTTACTTGAACTCATCGGCCTGGAGATATTCGATCAAAATTTCCTTCTCAGGTTGGAGTTGCAAGAGCTTCAGAAGCAAGCAGACGAATTCGGTGGGACGCTGATTGCCATAGACTCCTCCGACGTAACGGAGCTCGATCGCCTTGTCAATGAGCGACTCGGCTGAGAGTTTTAAATGAATTCCTTCTCGAATATTACGGTGGTAAATGCACCTGTCAACGCGAAACAATGTTCTTTCCAATACGTCGACTCCCATATCCGATTTCGAATCACAGTTTCCACTAGGAACTGGATAGATAAGCAAAGAGAAAGATGGAAAGAATGGACCGAATAGATACCTGTGGATTCTGGCCGTGAATAGCCAGCGCGCCTTTGACTGTTGTGTTCGCCATGACGGTTTGTACTACCTTGAAGTTGATGACAAATCCCTGGACAGTGGTTGTTTGTACTTGTTAGGATCAGAAGGATTGCTTTTTTTGAAAAGGGTAAATCACCCCTGTGCGTCAAGCGATAGGCATGTGCAAATACATAGGTCTGTCACATTCAGCACTCCGTTGCACTATTAAGTAACAGGAACTACGTACGAACTCTCAAGAACACAGTAACCAGTACTAGCAATCATAGGATAGAACACTCGAACGAGCCTCGTCAACCAAACCTGGTAGCATACAACAAACAGTAGCGAATATTCTTCCTGAGAATATGCCCATCAGTTTCATAGCAGCCCTCAGTTCTCCGTAGCCCACTGTGGGAGCCACTCTTCCCAGTCCTCCCATGTAGTCTTGACGTCAACGCCACCGCCGACCTTGCGGTCACGTCCCTGTCGAGGGTCAAGAACGGTCGGCAGAACGTGCAGCGCCCCGTTGCGAGCAGGAATATCGAATAGTCCAACGGATTGACCGTTGACTTTGAGGGTTGTATAGTATCGCGGAAAGCCAGGGAGAGGTAGCTTTACTTCGTAGCGCGCGACATGCACATGGACATGATGATCCGGAAGGAGTGTGGGAAGGCTGGCGCTGTACTCATAGACGAGCCCTACAAGACAGCCGGCGTTCTTGCAGAAAGCAGCATTTTCTTCTTCATCGTCGAAGAGAGTGGACATGGGCACGGCGAACTTCGTCTGTGGTGCATGCTCGATGTACTGACTGAACTCTGGCTTTGCGCTGTGGATGTAATCTACGAGATAGCTTGAGTACTTTTGGATAGCCTCAGTCCATATGCACTCACCAGAATGTAGAATAAAGTTGGGTATGATGTGATACTCCAGCAGTTTCATCAGCGCCTTCTGACCGAATGGCGAAAACAGATACATCTTCAAGTTCTTCGGAAGTCGCTCGAACGCGTCAGACGCAAGGGCAAACGCAGTAGTGGCTTTTGCCCCCTCGCATTGAACGTCGTCCTCATCGTCCCAAAAGCATTCCCAGCGGTCGATAGCGCTGGTCAGGCCGGCGCGCTGGATGGCACTAGTCTAAATAAAAGTCGGAAACCAGAACATGATATCGAATAGAACAGCTTCTTACGTAGGCAGAAAATACCTCTGGTACAAGGAAGGTCTCTTGGAAAACCGACAGTGGGGGTAGGAGAGGACGATCGATTTGGTGGATGATGCCTGGTACAAAATTGAACCTCAAACGAGAAAACCCCGAACTACCCCATATTCCACTCACCATTCTTGGCCTTGATATCACCGTTTATCACCTCGACAAAGATATTGATTCTCACGCGGGATGGGATGAGGGTGGTGAGGACGCTCAACCTCAGCGGCTGCGAATCCATGGAGCCATCGTCGAGTGTCAAGTTGGTAGCGTAAGTAGACCTCTGGATGAGGTCTGCGGTTCCGTAGGACTTTGGGAGGATATGGTACGCAATGATCTTGTGGATTATGCGCGCCAGCACTTCTTTATGTTTCTCTTTATCGCAGGTTTCAGGTTCTTCCTCGAGTTCCTCGGCTAGTAGCACGAGGTGCCCAAGGTCACAACTGATTTCACCGGAATCGTCCGTGAGGAATGAAGAGAGGTCCCGGTCGTGGCAGTGGCTGTGACCGCCATGGTGGGGCTTGCCAGGCAGGGCAGAGTTTGGCAAGGCGAAGAAGGTGATGCTAGCGAATCATTCGGGTCAGTGTCTTCGCAAATGGTGACTGGGGTCTGTAGACATACCTCTTGGATTGATCGCTGAGAAGCTCAACCACTCTTTCACTGAGGTCGAGAGCCTTCACCAAACGTGAGTACCTGTTTTGTCATAAGTTTCTTCCCGTTCACTGGCTCGCTTAAGTAACGCTCACTGCTTGTCATGTTTCAGAACTTGATAGATAGTTCTGTTGCATTCCGTATGACCGTTTGTGTGGCCAAGACGTCCAACAAGGCCGTCCAACGAAACTTGACCGAACCAAGGTACGGTCACCACAGGCAACGCAGAGGCAACGCACGCGAGAGCAAGCGTTAAGAACTTGGCAGAACGCATGCTGTCTTTCTAGCGAGAAGGTTAGTGGTAGAAAGTCCGGTGGCTGGAGAGGAGCCTTAAGGCCATGAGTGGCCTGACAAATGAATGAATTAATGACCCGTGTATGTGACCATTGTAGCGTAACGTCATTCACTCCACAGAGATGCTGCGGAGTGAGGCCTTATCTCACCACAGCCTCGTTTCAATGCGGTTGCCTCATGTCGCACGGTCAAAGTGGGATATGCGCGACGTATCTCCTCTGTGCCTTCCAGCGTGAATGCATACGCTCTGCTTGACTGAGTTTTCCGGTGATCATTGTAGGAGATCTCACCTAATTGCAGCGGGCGCCGATTCAACAGCAAGGATTCCTTCAGGTAGGACCGAGGTGAACTTGTGGAAGTGGTATTACGTCTGGTAGGGTACAAGAGCAAAGGTCACATTCGTCTACTCCACCATCTGTCGGAAGCGATCTTGGATCTCCGCGTGCAGAGCACCCAGCTTCTGCATAATAAGTTCTTTGCCTTGTGAGGGTGACTAAGTTACAAACCCGGAACGCAAGTCAATGACGGCTCTACCATATGACCATGCACCTCACCTCGAATTTCATCTGGGAAAGCTTGAATATCAAGTCTCCAGCAGCTTCTCTGACTCTCGCAAACGTCAAATCGCCCTGTGCGGTTGCTTTCAAGGCGGAATCGTAGAACGCAACATAATTCTTCAACATTGCATGTGTCTTGTGGAAAGGACAGTAACGATCGTACTCGCTCATCCCATTCTGTTGCAAGAAGTCCTCCTTGAGCATTCTTGCAACTTCAAGGGTGATCTTGTCGTTCTCCCCGAGCGCGCTCTTTCCAACCAGTTGAACAATCTCCGAAAGGTCTTCTTCCTTTTGAAGAATTTCTTTTGTACGGACGCGGAGTTCCACAAAGCCCGGTGTGTTTCGCTCGTAATGGGATTCGAGTACCTTGGTGTACTTCGAGTACGACAGATTCCAATTGACCGATGGGAAATGTTTACGCTGCGCCAACTTCTTATCGAGGCCCCAGAAGACCTGGACGATCCCAAGCGTAGCTGACGTGACGGGGTCGGCGAAATCTCCTCCTGGTGGTGACACACTGACAGCGGTGTCAACAAAGCACTGTTGTGATAGAGATAGTAAAACTCACGCTCCAATAATGGATACCGTCCCCTGTCGTCGTGGGCTGCCAAGACACTGAACCTTGCCGGCTCGCTCGTAGAAACTCGCGAGTTTGGCACCCAAGTACGCAGGATACCCAGAGTCGGCTGGCATCTCTGCAAGACGACCAGAGATTTCACGGAGTGCCTCGGCCCAACGTGATGTTGAGTCAGCCATCATACAAACATCAGAGCCTTGGTCACGGAAGTACTCCGAAAGCGTAATACCCGTGTATATGGATGCCTCACGTGCAGCAACAGGCATGTTTGACGTGTTTGCAACAAGGGTAGTGCGTTTCATAATGGGTTCTTGACGATTGTCGACTTCCATTGTTAACTTAGGGAACTTTTTTGGAGATTAGCAAGCAAATGCAAAAAAACGACTATAGTTTTACCTCCATCAGAACTTCGGCCATCTATTGTAATATAAGCATGGGGAAAACAGCGCACACAAAACTTACCTCATTTCCTCGCTCTCCACACCCGACGTAGATGATAATATCAGAATTGGAATACTTGGACACAGCTTGAGAAATAACAGTCTTGCCGCATCCGAAGGCACCAGGGATGGCCGTGGTGCCTCCTTGGACACACCTTCTCGTAATGAGGTTATGAATAGACTCGGAGAGGCTAAAAACCCACGGGAAAAGAGCATCTAGAATTCGTTGACCAGTCAACAATGGGTAATCAGCTGTAAGCTTCTCGGTGACCGGCCGCGGTACCCGGACAGGCCATAACTGCATCATTGTATGCTTAGTCGTTCGACCGTTAAATTCAGTTTCCAGAACAATGTCCTAAAAGTGTGCGGTTGAAGGTCGGATGATGAATAGAAGACCATGGATACGGACGTCGACAGCATAGCTTCCTTTTTCTGCAATGCGAGTGATAGTACCAAGTGCGCGGGGTGGCAGCATGGTTTTGTGATTGTGGACGAGTGAGTTCTCGTATACGTTGCCAAAGACGTCGCCCCCTGATATGTGGTCACCAACCTATGCAGAGTGTCACATAAACGCCGACGCTGAAGTCAGACAAGAAATACCTTGAAGGATGTTGGAGTGAAGTCCCACTGGAGAGAACGATCAAGCGCTTCGGTGTTGATACCACGCGGGATATAGATAGACTTGGAGAGTTCTTGTATGGACTGAATGGTCACAGAGTGGAATCAGTCGATGAACCGAGAAACGTGAAGCGACTTACGCGTAATGGTCTTTGGATACCATCAACGATGTTACCCATCAAGCCTACAACATGTTGAGTATGCCACGGAAGCCACGTGGGTATGTCGCACCTGGGCCCAACTCCACGCTGAGGGGCTTGCCAGTTTTGAGGACAGGATCTCCAACTGTGACACCAGATGTTTCCTCGTATACTTGGATGGTTACTTTGTCCGCTTCTATCCGAATCACCTCTGAAATACAAGTTAGTGATGCCAAACGGATTCAGGAATATGCGACAGATTTACCCCCGACCAGTTCATCATGTCCGACGCGAACCAGCTCATACATCGCGGCACCAGTCATGTTCTCTGCGATCACGACAGGGCCAGAGACACCGAATACCTGACCAAAGTGTGATTCGCGTTCCTCATCTGCGATCTTTGGGAGGTCGCGCTTTGCGTTCTGTAGTGCACCAGCCATCGTCGTAGTTGATAGTACCGCAGGACGTCGTACACTCCGATCATCCCAAAGCGGAACTTGAATTCATCGGAAATAGCCGATACGCGTATGCCTATGACGCGTCCCTAACGTCAATAGTCCTCGACCTCCACGATGCCTCCCAAAGCGTGAGTCTTTGTCGGTCCTCGTTTCATGGGTTTCACTGACAGAATTCGTAGTGACTGGGAGAAATGTCAGTCTGATTGACTTGCTCTTTGTTCAGTACACTGATCCTCTACCAGACGAGAAGAGAGTAGACGAGAAGGAGGAGAAGATCCAAGGCAGGCCATCCCATGTACCCATTGAATGATCTCTTATATATATTTATTTTAGCGCTGACGGATAGCGACATTCAAATTCTCAAGACTTATGCATGTCCCATACTTGTGTATGTTCTCGTGACAGCTAATAATGCGTCCTGTAGGGTCAAGGTCCTTACGCTGCCAAGTTGAAAAAGACAGAAACAGACATTAAAGAGGTCCGAAAGCGAATTGATGAGAAACTCGGTGCAAAGGAGTCAGACACCGGTCTAGCCGCACCGAACTTATGGGACCTCGCTGCTGACCGTGCCCGTATGGGCGAGCATCCCCTCCAAGTCGCGCGCTGCACAAAGATCATTCCCATGGATCCTAAGAAAGCAGAGATGGCTCGCGCAGTCAACCCCGCTGGAGCTGCACAAGGTCAGAAAGGGGCAGATGAACAGGACAAATATGTCATCAACATCAAGCAAATCGCAAAGTTCGTTGTCGGGTTGGGCGAACGTGTGGCCCCCACTGATATTGAAGAGGGTATGCGCGTTGGGTAGGTGGTGTTGTTCCTTGATCCTTTTGCTATCTCATTGACTTCGGTATAGAGTCGACCGGAATAAGTACCAGATTCAGATACCCTTGCCACCCAAGATCGATGCATCAGTCACGATGATGCAAGTGGAAGAGAAGCCAGATGTCACTTACTCGGATGTCGGGGGTTGCAAGGAGCAAATAGAGAAGCTCCGCGAGGTTGTCGAGACCCCTCTACTCTCGGTATGTTCATCAGAAAAAGACATTCAATTTGCTCACCTCAAATCTAGCCAGAGCGTTTCGTTAAACTTGGCATAGACCCCCCCAAGGGCGTTCTTCTTTTTGGGCCACCTGGAACTGGCAAAACACTCTGTGCTCGCGCAGTCGCCAACCGCACCGATGCTACCTTCATCCGTGTAATTGGGTCTGAGCTCGTGCAAAAATATGTCGGTGAAGGTGCCCGTATGGTCCGCGAGCTCTTTGAAATGGCACGTTCGAAGAAAGCCTGTATCATTTTCTTCGACGAAGTAGACGCTATCGGTGGTGCACGGTTCGACGACGGCGCGGGAGGAGATAACGAGGTTCAGAGAACCATGCTGGAGCTTATCAATCAACTTGATGGATTCGACCCTCGAGGAAACATCAAAGTGTTGATGGCAACGAATAGGCCAGATACACTGGATCCTGCGTTACTTCGGCCAGGGCGTCTCGATCGGCGCGTGGAATTCTCTTTACCTGATAACGAGGGACGCGCACACATTTTGAAGATCCATGCACGCAGGTATGTCCACACTCTACTGATGACATCAACTCAACAAATGAGCGCTTGTAGCATGAGTGTTGAAAGGGACATACGATTCGACTTGATTGCACGTCTATGTCCTAACACCACGGGTGCGGAATTGCGGTCAGTGGCTACCGAGGTGTGTCTCAAATAAAATTGCCTCGGCATAGTGGTTCATGTATACAACTTCAAAGGCTGGTATGTTTGCCATTCGTGCACGGCGGAAGGTCGCAACGGAGCGTGATTTCTTGGATGCAGTAGAGAAGGTGGTGAGACAGGGTACCAAGTTCTCGTCAACGTACGTTGCTCTTCCCTTCGCTCTCCTACTGCAGGCTCTGATCCTGATGATATAGGCCGTTATATCAAGTATACAATTAGTAGTGCAATCCTGGACTCGTACATCGTTATGTATTTCATCCCTTCCTCTTTCGATCGTCTCTGGCCGCCGGTCGACCCAATCATGGTGATTCGTGACTCACGAGACCGTTGTCCGTGAGGTCCCCGGTTTTGCTCCGCAACTGTCTCGACCCAGCGTTCTTGCTGGTACCCGGGATTACAACAGACGCGGCATTTTTGGCTTCAAGATGTGGTGGTGGATGGGCTTGAAAACAGAAGGCACCGTCGATGCAGCATAATCAATCATCCTCAGCCTTCTGGTAACCTGATTCGAGTTATTTCTACTTCTGCCCGTCTTATGTTCCCTCTACAGCATTCCATAGGTGGAGGTAGCTCAAGCTCCACATCACGTCGTTTATTCTCCCGGTACACAACTGGGGTTACGCCTCGAACTCACTCTCACTGACCCGGAGGCACACTGGGCGACTTTCGTGTCCTTCCTCCATGCCATCCGGCCCTGTTCAGTGTTATAATTGCCTAAGATCCAGGTATGAGGGAATATCGTATGCCATGCTCCGGGAAACCCGCCCAGAGTTGAACGTCGAAACAAGAGCATAGCGTCCAAAAATTCCGAACACACCATTAGAGACCCACTTCATTTCATTTTAATGTAGAAATGAAGCAAATGCTGTTTCTGCTCAATCTGCAAATGGAGGTCAAAGCATCGAGATTCAGCGCTCGTGCTGTCGGTAGACCCACCCCAAAGTATGTCTTACCCTTCACTGGTAGGCTAGGTGCTCAGCGCCTGTAATAAGATGGCGATCAAGATGAATAAGCAGGATAAGTGAATTTGTTTCCCTCCTTGATCCCATTCCCATGATTCTGACTGCTAAAAACTAGGTGATACTCTCGTGCTGTTGCACGCTCTTTCTCAATTTGATAAAGGTTACCCTAGCAATATTAATATGCGTCTCCAACGTTCCGGAAAAGGATAGCGTCTGCCTCGAGATAGCATCCTTTGAGCCATCGATTTACCCCTTCATTTGCTTCTTCGCCATCAATGGGACCATCCGTGAAAGCCGTGCGAGCATGAAGCACCCTCTGGTTATACTTTCTGGCACCTTCCTCTTTGATTTTCGCCGAGTGCTGGCCCTGTATGTCCCACTTGCATAGCACTTGTCCCTTCAGCGAACTTGGAGAACGATACGGGGAAGTGTTGCAAAATGTCGAATATCTGCGATGGCGATTCGAAACCCATGGCTCACCGAACTTCGCTCAGCACTCTCTGAGCCCGAGAGCCATCTCTCGACAAACGACTCTCGTCTCGTCGCTATATTGAATGATAACAGAAGCTTCAAAATGGAGGCAGC
>QFES01013170.1:0-10178 GCA_003316375.1 Tylopilus plumbeoviolaceoides | reverse complement strand
TCGGCTGGCGTGAGCTGCTCCTCAGCTGTTTCCCCGTCGGCTACGACCATCGCCACGTCCTGCTCGGCTGGCACCAATGGTTGATCGTGTGAATTCGACATGGCTGTCCGAACCTCGCCCACGACATGCCCTGTATCCGACGGGGAAGCCAACGCTGGCGCGGTGGCAGTATCACTGTTGTCTTGCGCGATTTGTTGAATGCTGATGGGCTGTTGCGGAAGTTGGTTTTGGTCTTGCTCGACGTCCATCGGGACGTCGGGTTTGGTTGCGTGTCCACTGCCCTCGGTTTCTCCTTCGTCGTCCATGTTTGGGGTTAGTTTGGCAGTTTGGACAGAAGCCTGAAAATGACGGGGACGTTCGATCACGCAGGTGGCTGTGCGTAAGGGCGGGAGCGGAAATCTTCTCACGTTGCTGTGTGGTAAACAAATTAAAATTGACGTAGGGCATATGGTGTAGCTGGTTATCACATCCGCTTAGCATGGTGCTGAGTGCGGGGGGTCTCCGGTTCGAGTCCGGATTTGTCCATTCTTTTTTCTGGAGTCGTATTCGAGTCGTTGACCTAGTGCACTCGCTACCAGTCGTCAGATGAGTGGCAGATCGAGTTCCGGGTCGGGCTCATGGCAGATCTCAGTCATGGGAAGAGGCCAAGCACCCCGGTTTTCTTCCTTGCAGCGAGATCTAGATGCTACCGTCACTGCAGAATGATTTTTTTACATTACGGCATCGGTATATGCTCTTCCTGCGAACAGCACGAACCAGCCTATTGGCTGTTATCAAGGCGTTTCCCAGATATGCCAGCGTTGGGGGCCTAATTTCGGCACGCATAGTAAGCACATTCAATCATACTACCGGATCTTCCCCTCTCTCACCTCGGCACACCCAAGACTAGTTGGCATCAACAGTAGCAAGATCGAAGCCATTCTCTCTGACGTCTTGTTCTCTCTCTCGTATCGATCTTCGTGCATTCAGCCTAGCTCGAATATATCAGTTCAGAACGGGAAGTAGCATGTGAAGAAACCGCTTACACCGCCATCATCGAGTTGAGATACGCTGAGCAGGCCGACGCGCGGTGTGAACACAGCAAACTCAGCATCCGCAGGACAGAAACACTCGCCTTTGCATATGAAAGCTGTGGGTAATGCGGTCAAGAATAATCCGTTTTGCACGACAAACTATGTTCATACAATGAGTGCCTCGCCTTCCGAAATATTGTTAGCGCGAGACGTACCATCAGACACCAGCCGACTGAAACAAGGCTATGGCGAACTGAATAATATACTAGAAATCGGATGTCGATCGCTTACGTTGTGAAGAGTCCCATGTTGATGAACACGATCGTCAAGTGACGAAGATAGTTTTGCGACCTAATATTCCGTTAGCAAACTTCATGCCGGCTGCCATCAGGCACAACGCACCTCTTTATTCCTCGACGGCCCTCTCGAAGGTAATAGAACACAGACCCTGTTATCAAAATATCACATAGAGCACTCAGGAGCGCGGAACGTGGGGACCACTAAGAGATCATGAGAACACCATTGAGCAAGAAAGGAAGAAATGGAGATACCGGGGTTGTAGAGAGCGCCAATACACTGCGGGTGACAAGGCTGAACAAAGCAGCATCTCAGCATAGACACCGGTTGAACTGTAGAAAATTTGACGTACGCTACGTGTGTGCAAACTTTGTAAAGGCAAAGCGATTAGCATTACAATGCACTTGGAAGAGGACCGGAGTACGAACTCATTCCAAGGGCTATGAAAACGAGATTCAGCATCATACCTAGGAACTGTACCCGATTCTCGTACCAAATTGTGTCAACGATGTCGCGACCTGTCATGTCCTTTAGTAAGATGTATGTGGCGGAGACACCGTAATTCGCGCTACTTACAATCAAAAAAGTTATGAGCGCATTTCGTCCACTGACTAATGCAAAACCTTCCCATGAGGAGAAGCTTGAAGGGGAGAACCGATAAACTTACTTATCCAAACCCTGTGGGCATAGAAACTGTTCACATGAATTGCTTTGTCAGGATGTCGAAGGTGCATAAAGAGACTGTTACTGACCACTGGACCATGGAGGTCACAATATACTTTTGGTTCATGAGGTTAGCATCGAGCCTTGACGGGGCAGGGAGGAGGGCGAGGACTCACGCTAACGAACATGGCAGCCTGGTGGAACCATTCCGTTGAGCTACCGTCAGATAGATTCAAGTTATGGTTGGATGTACAAACTATGATTTCCCTATGCGAGCATTCCCGCCGGGGACCGATCAGTTCCTGAACCACAAATCTACTGAAGTTATACTCACCATGGGAGCCTTGTAGGACAACTCATCAGGGTGATCGCTCCATGACACTTGACAAGAAATTCCCAGTAAAGCGCTATGACAAAATATGAATGTAGAACATCCATCACCCTGGAGTTTCAATTGGAATAGATACGATTGCCGAGGAAACACGAAGACGTACAAAAGGAAGGAAACCTAGAATGAGATTCAAAAGGGTGCTACACAGTTACTGGCCAAATTACGCACCACGGCCTTCAGTGCCCTGAAGTCTAGAGGAAAACTTGAAAAATAATATATATACTGCCCCATTGTACAACCGAATAACCTGATGGTTTTTATGAGCCCGTTTTAGTACACCTAGCCATTGCCGGCAGGCTAGGAGGTTTAACGTGTCCATCATTTAATGTCCATCATCCACGACACGAGTCGCCGCTGAACGATAAGAAAATTCGACTCACATCATTGACAAGATGAACCCTACGCCAATCATCAGCTAGCCGTTTTATATGATAAAACTGGGTCAAGCTCACCACACGTCCCCGGTCCCCTGTGGAGTTCAATTTTGGGATTCACCCCCATAGGAGAGTCGATTTTGAGCTAAAGTAGGGATATCAGTTCTAGGGAGATAGCGGCACTGCGAAGTGGGTTCTGCAGCAGAAAAGAATACCGGAGAGCGCCAGAACCGTCTGACAAGCTCTTTTTAAACCCCTAGCCCTGTGAAATGTCATATACCAGTGTATCCACGGGGACTTGGCGGATGAGGTGAGGTGACGAAATGCGGTGAGAACTCCAAGCAGACGTGTTTATAAATTCCAATATTGCTACTAGTTAATGCGAACAGTGAAGTATTGCCAAAGAAGTACATACAGTAACTTATCACAGTTTCTTGCAGCGGAGGCTACCTCTTCGAATACAGTTGCTCCATGTTTACGCTCGTTTTGCTCTCCATGCCCCACCGATGTTGCCCATTCCAAAGCTTCCGAAAGCACCGCCGGTGACAGTGCTTGTCGGTGTTTCATTGGTTGGACTCGTGACAGAACCTTTGTGACCAGCCGACGCGCCAAATGTCGACCGATAGGCTGTAGATGGCATAGCTTGGATAGACAAGAATTTGTTTGCTAAAGGCCTGTCCTCCGTATTGTACTAGAAATAGTGCTAGTCAGGGTTTATACGCGACGGACAGCCAAGCGAAACAAACTTGGAATTCAAGACCTATACTGTCGGCTTCAGAGACATCGAGCAGCTTAACGAGTTTCTTCCCGATGGCATTAAGTCGTTCCACGTCGTCCTTGCTTCGGGTCCATAGCTGGATACGATCCACCTTGCTTCTCAGGCTCACGACTGCTCCACATATTTCATCACTCTCCTCCAGTTCCTCCCCGACCAGCGCCATCGCTAGCCAAGCCCAACACCGATCCAACAAGGTTGGATTGTTCTTCATCGTCAGGACCCACTTTCCGCCTTGAGCGTTCGCGGCATCCTCCCACATGGGTTTGATCCCAGTTTTGAAGATATGATAGTTGGAGTTCCGCTCAAGCTTGGAGGGGGGCTTGAGCCAGTTGAAATAACGACAAAATGATTCAACAGTGTCAAATTCACCGATTACGGTGAGGCCAGCCTCGTAATCCTCGGACTCAGGAACGGCCGAAAAGGGTACACCGTCCTCACCCGTTTTGGCGGACGTGTAGGGAGCCTTGGATTTGGTATCGTGATAGATTGTCCTGTGGAAACAGCAGAGGATGTAGAAGAGTCGTCCACAATCAAAGCAAGTTCACACACCATGTAAACTGAAGAGGATGCTCCGGCGCCTTCATGACTGCCCCAGGTGTCTTCGGATCTTCGATCATCTCTGCCTCTGGGGGACGTGCTGATCCATCAACGCTGAGTGTTCTCGCTTTTGCCAGGCGGGCAGTTATAGCATCAAGACTCGGGATGTTCTTGTACCCTTTAACCTTCTTCTCGGGAGGCTTCGTAACGGAGCCAGTTTCTTGATCGAGCTCACTGAGGTTCTCCTGAGTGAGGGGTTCGGTCTCTACGGGAGCTTCCTCGGGGATAGAAGGTGTGGTAGATTTAGGAGGTGTGGCCATGGTCGTGGCCGTCAGTGCGGGAGACGTTGAGCGGGTAGACGGTGCATTGACGGCGATGGAGTCGTTGGTGCAAGTAGTTGACAAAGATGTCTGAGAGCTTGTCCGAAGGATAGAGGCAGCGAGACGTGGACGGGCGGGCGAGCTAGTTGTGGATGTGGTTGTGCTGGCGGAATTGAGATTGATACGTGCGGCGAGTTGGTTGAGCGAAGGTGGTCTTAGGGCGGCCGATGGGCGTTCTGGCTTTGGAGCGTGCATGGACGCTTGCAAAGACTGCGACGACGGAGGGCTTGACATCTGATGAGTTGGGCGGTCCTGATGGTAAGAGACAAGACCGACTCATCAATCAGACCGACTCATCAATCAACCACGGTCTGAGTCAGGCTTGTCTCAAAACAGTGAGTCCGAGTCAGTGATAATGACAAGCTCATGACTCTCGCTTGTCCTTCAAATCCAGCTTGGTCGAATCCGCCATCTTCTGTCGTTGGATCGAATTTCCTCGAAGCTAAGTTGCAGATCGTATATATAGTCACCACTGATGGTATCATGGTGTCCTGCGCTAGTCTAATTTCGGCATCTCCGAGTCCGAGCACTCAGGCAAGTTTTTTATCTAAATGCGTGTCATATCAACTAACCCGACTACTATGTGAACCAGACGGAATTCAGGCTGAACCGATGATGCTATGGATTTAATAATTTAGTCAAGGGTCAGTTCGCCACTTCCAGTTACCCATCTTGTGAGTGGCCTTCCATATGTGCTCCGTGGATTTATACACACCCACTGACAGGGCTCAGCTGTTTGCGGGAACGATATCGTTGTGAAACCCTCCACGCAGAATGTCAACTTCATCATAATGATCCCTCGCAGTGTCTACTTATTGGGCACACCAGTCCTTCGAATAGGCGACTACTATTTGGTGAGGCGGTCCAGGTGCCAAGTATATACCACTGCCAGGCCATATCACGTTTAATTTACCCACTCGTTGCGTGTGGGTGTCAGGGTCTCCAGGTACATGTCCTTCAAGTTGAATCAAATGCGACCCTGCAAAGACCCACAGCGTGGTACCACTGCAAAACGGTACTCACTGTGAACGGAATACTACTCCCGCTTTGCTGGATCACCCAGCATCCTTCAGTTCAGTTCTTCGCTGCCGATTAATAGGCTTGACATAGCTTGGTGTCCACAGAACAACACGAAGTACACAGCTGCGATGTTCATCTGTTACGGAGCAGTCTGAGGTCACCGTGTAAGATCCATAGGTAAACTGAAGTCAACCCGAAGGTTGTGACGAGCTTGTTTCGGCAGAAACCCTCAAGAGGAAGTATGGTATCCACGGTCAAGTTTGAGAAGAGGCATCGTGACATTCTGTGCGGGTAAAGGCGGTGGGATCATGATCTTCATTTGATTGGTTCTGACTCCAATTCTCAGGACGCATATTTCGCTTGACGATCAGAGTTAAACTCCTTTTCTCGAATGTAAAACTCGACACCATCGTTGACAAAGCATGGTTGGGTGCACGTACAATACTGTCAGCAAGTAACGAGTGCCAGCCAATGGCGCCCCAAATGTGGTACTGAGGTGGATAAATGATTTACCTTTACAAGGGGATGAGACCAAAGCTAGGAAAGCCGAGATAAAAGTGCATCTTCTCACGAAGGAACTTGTTTTACCCTGACGTGAAATCCAGTGCAGCATCTAGCATCCCTGGGTTACGCTCCCAATTGAGGGACTATCGGGCCTTGCGGCTTGGTTCTGTGCCTTGTTGACCCCTTGGATCCTGGGAACTTGAAGCACCCTGTACGTTGCCATAGGTTGCGCCTTGATAAAGGCAGACGGCAAAATCTGGCCACAGAACCCTTTCTTCTACGAGCTCAAGAGGTCAAGCATTCAATAACATCCAGTGGTAATGCCCCAGGGCGCGTTCCCGACGCCCGAGACGGTGTCAGCTCTCCTGAGTGAGTGTTCAGTTCGATCGCGCATCACCCAGATCACTAAACAATCGCACTCCTGCTAGTCGTAGTAACCATCTTTCATGCGCTAGCTTTAATCCTGACCTTTTTTCGACTCAGTTTCCGATATTATATTAAACGGCTTTGGTGGGACGATTTTTGGGCCGCGCTTGCACTTTGCGGCGATGCAGTATGCATGGTGACGATGTGGACGCTTACTGCACCACTCAACGATCCATACTTTAATTTTGAGGGTCTGCGTGAGCCATTTTTCTATTGATCTTTCACATTCATCTCCTTTAACGCCACGACCAGCCACCGCTCCTCTGTCACGCAGTGCCCACATAATATCCTACTGGCTGGGCTTCCTCTGCTATACATGCACGATATGGTCTGCGCGTCTCTCTATCGTATTCTCGGTGATCCGTGTCGTTCCACCGGCTCGAAGTAACAATATAATAGCTCTCGGCGCTGCCGCGGTGTTTGGATGCATGTGGGCCTACATCTTCACTTGCAAGTCGGTCGTGTGTGCCATGGACAGGTCGTGGTACAACGCCATCGCCATCCAATGTCCCATACCAAACTGGGTGGCGATATCCGAAGTCTGCAGTGCGTTGGTCCGCGCTTTGGATGACCTGCGCCTTGCCCTTGTTTACCTCCTTTTGTGTAGCTGATACGATATCGGACGCCATCCTCGTGGCACTCCCCTTTCGCTTGCTATGGGGTGTCAAGTTGCCGTCGGACCAGAGGATCATGGTCCTGTCCGTTTTCTCGACCAGCGTATTGGTTAGCATCGTCAGCGCTGTCCATACAGCATACCTCATCCCATCGGCTACCTTTATCGGAGGGGCGACGGCAGAAATGGAGGTACGCACGCCTACTTGGTCTTCGTCCCTGCGTTGATCCGCACTCGTCTATCTAGGGTTCCATCTCGCTCATCGTCTGCGATCTCCTGGTCATCGTCACGTTCATCTACCGTATGACCAGGAATGGTCAAGACCTCACCGCAGGCGTCTGGGACAAGTCGACCGCGTCTTCCAATCGCCTCACGACCATCGACCTCGACGTTTCGGGCTTCACGACGACGATCGGGGACGCTACTGGTACGGGAATGACCGGGAGCGCGTTCACAGGCACACGCTTCACAGGAACGGACGTGTCGAGCGTCAAGTTTGCCAGTGTAAGAGGCGACAAGGACACGACGTTTGGCTCTGTCATCGTATCGGGTGGGTCTGTGCTTTCTGGCATGCCCTCGAGCAAGCCCGCGGCACCACCCCATGTGATGTTGAAAAAATAACGGCGTAATTTTTCTTCCATTGTTTCCGCGGGAATGCTACAGTTCGGAGGGATGGGGGAATGGGAATGCTCGGATCATTTCTTTTCCAACACTTTCCCCATCGACTCGCGCACGCGAGATCCTTTCCACGTCTCTTCCTCCGATCAAACACACGCTCACTAGCAATGCTTTTCTTGGTAGACTCATCGGCTCTTTTACCATACGGGTCATTATTCCTTCAGTGTACATTTTCTTATTACCTATCCTATTTGTTGCAATACCTTACGATAGCACGCTATCCTACACGCGCTGGAATTCGTTAGTGTCGTTAATTGCATTAAAAACAAAGTCATGACAAGGGTATCAGTGCAAGCAACAGCTGAGGCGGAAAAGTTGTCAAAGGACAATAACTCAAAACCCAAAAGTTGGCACAGCGCGGCAATAATCGAGCGCGCACCCGTTCCATTATTTTCACCATGCCTTGATACCCCACCCGATCAGAGAGAAGAACAACGGCACCCCCTCGACGCTGATGATTGCGATACCAGCATAGACGACGACCTTGGTAAGCACTGCCACCGACCTGTCAGCGGATCCAAGCACGACATCGACATCGGAAAAAACAAACCATCGGCATCGTAGTGCTTCACTTCCCTGGACGCTGGCACACCCGTCGTTCCCAGTGGCCCACCGCCCTCCAGACTCGCACCACCTGCCCCCGTTCCGCCCTGCATCTTCCCGCTCGCGTTGATGCCGCGTCGCTTGATCGCTTGCATTGGCTGTTCCGAGCCATTTATCCCGCTCACTTGCAACGTGCCAGGAAGGTCAATGACGCTTGGAATGGGACGAAGTCCGTTTTTCACGGGTAAATGGCTGTAGTCAGTCGCAGGCGTATAGAAACGTCGGTGTGGGAGATCAAAGTGGGGCGCTAATGCACGAAAGACGGGTGGTAGAATAGTGTGTAAGAGCGATTTTGCAAGTAGCCGCCAGATAAATATAATCAGGATGCCTGTGAAGTATAATTATGGCGGATTCGTTGTGGTAGGAAGACATGGTGACCGTTAGCACGGACGAAACCACTAATCAATGCATTATGACGCACCAAGGCCAACTTTTGCCCCAGCCAGACCCCACCACCTCATTCTCTCGTCCCAAGTCCAGACATCTCCTCGACCTCCAGGCATGACCGTGTGAAGAAATCTCTCGTCGAGGTTGGCATAAACGGAGTGCCATCGCGCTAAGTAAGCACCGAGGACAACGGACACAAACGCAATTGCGTCCTCAAAACACGGACAGTCATCCACTGGCTGCGGATGATAGTGAACCAGCAAAAGGCCGAGGGGCACCACCACGGCCGGAACTAGACGCAAGTTGGAAACGTCGTCTGTGAAAGAGAAACAAGATACGAGTGAAGTACTTTACCGATCCACGATCCGGTCTCTAACCAACGCTCGATTGCGTTGAAAGTGACCATGTTGACAGCCCACATGGCAGCCCCTAGAGCAATTCCCGTTGCACAGTCCGTAAAGGAGTGCATGCCTAGGTAAATCCGTCCAAAGACGATAGTGACGACATATAACGTCAGGATGCCACAGCAAATCCAGTAAGTCATACTGGATATAACCGAGTAATGAGAGTAGGCGGAGTGAACTTGATCAAAGATGAAGAGTGCCATGGATACACTATTCGTCGAATGCGTTGATGGAAAACCGTATTCTAGGTGATGCGTGCCAACAACTAGAAAGGAGTCAACTTGACAGCGTT
Source organism: Tylopilus plumbeoviolaceoides (assembly GCA_003316375.1). NCBI lineage: Eukaryota > Fungi > Basidiomycota > Agaricomycetes > Boletales > Boletaceae > Tylopilus > Tylopilus plumbeoviolaceoides. Next base: position 818 of record QFES01013170.1, on the reverse strand, counting down.
AGCGACAGATGAGATGAGGTACTTAGACGAGTTACAGGAGGTGCAAAAGGGCGAGGGGCACAGACAAGGTCTTTGATGAAAGAGGTGAAGTAGACACCAGATGCCAAGACAACGATAAGGCTGAGAAAGTATACAGGTCATTTACATACATGAGCTCGTATACGAAAAGACTGGACTCACCCGCGCCCAAGCTCTGGGAATCCAAAGAAGAAGAGAATGGGAAGTGCGATCATGAAGAACGTGTGCGTGCCGAGCATAGAGGAGTAAAGAAAATAGTTGTCCAACCAGGGACAACGGAGGAACGACTAGCGGTACAGGGATACGACAAGTCAGCCAAGTCGTATTGAGCTCGTGGAGGTAGACTTGCCTGCAGGCGCGAGATAACAATGCTCTCGCGTGCGACAGACTTGACGAGACGAGTGCGGATTGCCGCTCGCCACCGAGGAAGTGTTGCATTGTAGATGTCATCAGGAGGTTGCCCGAATGTCTTCTCGGACGCTGGTGCATCGACGTCAAGTTTGGGTGACTGGTTGCTGATAGACTGCGGCATAAAATTTGACATGGTATGTCAGAGGCAACGGTTTCAATAGGTCACGAGTCTACGGTAAAGTTGGGAGGGATGAGGGAAGAGCCCAAAGGCTACTGGACTGGTTTGCGTTTTTCAGTATGCCTAAATAAGGAAGTGGGAGATCAGACGGTGCATGCTGACGTGATCGCACATTCATCAGCACTAAGCGGAGTTGTAACAGATGCGTCTGTCACCCATCACTGCTCCTCATAGAGAATTGGGGTGTTTAAAGTCGTCGTGACTTTTAGTT
>QFES01013144.1:0-14662 GCA_003316375.1 Tylopilus plumbeoviolaceoides | reverse complement strand
TTTCCGAGGCAAGTTGGTCCAGGGCCGAACCATCATCATGGCGGTATGTAGGTAGTCATCCTCCGTCTCGCGTCCTAAATCCATATGAACAGACGCATCATGTATCGCTTGTCAACGACATCGCTCGATACGTGGTCACTCTAGATAGCGAGGGTCATGTTCAGAGTCACGGACCGCCGTCCGCAAAACCTGACAATGTCAGAGACGTGAATCTCACTGATGCGGACCAAAGCAAGGGAGCTGGAGTCGATGCCCCACAGAGCGATAGCTCGTTCACTCTGGGAAGCATAAATTCATCTGGGGGTGTGGAAGGCGGAATGTTGACAAAGGCCGAAGAGATAGCTGAAGGCCATGTTGGTTGGTCAGCAGGTAAGTGACATTACTTACTCCTAGCTCTGAACGCAGCTCAACTAAAGTCTTTTCAGTTCTTCTTTACCTCTTGGGATGGGGTGGCCGTGCCCCGGTCTTGAACTGGAGTTTGTTCGTTCTCGGCCTGTTTGCTACCCACATTAGCAAATCTGCACAGGCCTGGTATCTTGGACACTGGGCTGAGCAATACAAGGAACCGTCTACGGTCAACGTTGGATAGTGAGGTTTCGAGCGCTATTTCTCTGACAGAGTAATTGACTATTCTCTTCTAGCCATGTCACAGTCTACACATGGATCATGTCTTGTACCGTTATTATTTATTCTCTTTCGTGCACGCTCAACCTGTTCGGGTCGTTGAGGGCCTCCAAGACAATTCATGATCGACTCATCGAGCGGATCTTTGAGGCTACATTCAGGTACTCCGTCACATGTCTTAAGTGATTGTTCCAACCAGAGGTCATTGCAGATGGCTCGACACGACCCCAGTGGCTCGAGTAATCACGAGATGCACTCAAGACATCGCCGCAGGTACAAAAATTCTTGCATCTGCGGAACGGCACATTGATCTATGTCATAGTCGATGGACCGTTTTCCTCACACTTAGCCATGATAATAGAAATGACAATCTGGATGCTAGTCAACCTCGCTGCTGTGGTGTATCTATCCCCGCCCTTTTTACTGCCCGGTCTGATTATCTGGGGTATTGGAGGGTGGTGTGGGCAAGTGTACATGAAGGCTGAGTTGTCAGTCAAACGGGAGCTCAGTAATGCCAAAGCGCCGTTGTTGGCGCACCTGGGTGCCGTTCTCGCTGGCTTGGGTGAGTTGCCACGGACACGTCTTGGGATGAGTCATGCTATACCGTACGTTGACGACTTCTTTCTAGTCTCTGTCCGTGCCTTTGGTGCACAGAGCTCGTTTATTAGAGAGTACCACTCGAGCATCGACCACTACACCAGGGTCGCTCGTACCTTTTATGCTCTTAACTGGTGAGACAATGTAGACAGATCTCAGCCTCACTACTCACCATCATCTATAGTTGGGTGTCTGTCAGATTGGAAGCTCTTGGGGCCATGTTCACGGCAACACTGGCAGCATACTTGATGTATGGGCACCACAATATCAACCCCTCAAACGTTGGATTCTCTTTAAACCTAGCTGGTACGCTGTGTGATCCAAAGGCACCACGTTGCGCTCATGAATTTGTTTAGTTGACTTTAGCGGATTTATCCTATGGTGGATAATCACGTATAACACCACGGAAATTAACGGTATGCTCTTATCATCCACCTGAAATGTATGGACTGGTTCGCTGATCTGGGTTCTAGCCAACAGGTAAGTTCTAGGACAGGCCAGAAATGTGCTGCTCGAACAGGTTTTCTTTCAGTCTCGAACGAATTGCGAGTTACATAGAGATTGAAAAAGAGGCCGAGCCGGTCAATGGTGTCAGCCCACCGGCGTACTGGCCAGCTTCAGGCGATTTGCGAGTGGAGAACCTGTCCGCTCGTTACTCGAACGTACGCAAATTTTATCCAAGTCACGGAAATCGTGGCTTCTTAACATCCTTTGCCAGGATGGCCCTAATGTACTCCACAACCTTACATTTCACGTTCGCACCGGAGAGCGAATTGGCATTAGTGCGTAGCCCTTGCGGTCTTTTGTGATCACAAAATATCTGAATACCATGCAGTCGGTCGCACAGGAAGCGGCAAGGTAATTGCCCATTTTCCTGCTCACCATTCAGCTGACGAGATGCATCATGTAAAACAGACTTCGCTGACGCTCGCTCTTCTCCGTTGCCTTTTCACCGAGGGCGAGGTGTATTACGATGGCATCCTCACCTCCTCCATCGCGCTCGAAGTCTTACGTTCCAGTCTGACCATCATCCCCCAGTCCGTGCGTGTCGCTCCTTTCTCGTCCTCAAACATCTCTCGACTCACGATCCCCAGGCCGAACTTCTCAACGGCACGATTCGCCAGAACCTCGACCCGTTCGACCAACACGACGACGCCACGCTCCACGACGCTCTCCGCGCCGCAGGTCTGTCCGAGCTGCAAGGGTCCGACGGCGACGCCCCCAGGCTCACGCTCGACACGCCCGTCACCGCCGGTGGGTCTAACCTCTCAGTCGGGCAGCGACAGATCATCGCGCTGGCGCGCGCCATGGTGCGCGAGAGCAAGCTGCTCGTCCTCGATGAAGGTGTGCTGTCATTGTTCTCGCATTGTGTTGGGCGTGCGTTGACTCGGATGTCTGGATGGGGACAGCGACGTCGGCCATTGGTAAGCGCGTACCGTGGGAATGTACGTGTTGCGCTGACTTCGTTACTGAACGCGCAGATCACGAGACGGACGCTGTCATCCAGCGGACCCTCCGGGAAATGAAGGGGGTCACCCAGCTGACCGTCGCACATCGGCTGCGGTCCATCATGGACGCTGATCGCATCGTGCGTACTTTTTGAGAGTGCAATGAGACACTGATGATGACGAATCGACTATCTGCAGATGGTCTTGGACGCGGGACGTATCGTGAGTCTCGGAGAAGAGGGAGGTGTTTGTACTGACAGTAAACGCCACACAGGTCGAGCTCGACACCCCGAGTCAGCTCTTGCAGCGGGAGGATGGCATTTTCCGGACGATCGTGTATGCGAGCAAAGACAAGGAAGCTCTACTCGCCATGGTAAAACCTGCAGCATAAACATCGTCATTCTACGGCAGCATAATGCTAGTACTTTTTTGATGACACGACTACAAGCAAGCAATGGAGACGAGACTGGATCACAACTACAAAAGAAGCCAGAGAAGTGGAAACAGAAAGAGAACCGCGCAACAGTATTGTGTTAAGATCATTTCGTCAAATCAGGACCGCCTGTGACCAGGATCTTCGGCTCGACTACTGCGATGATAGTCTCTGACGCGGGTCGATTCGCGCGCATGGCCAGAATACCTTTCGCCGTCAGTATGAGTTGGTCCGCCATACCTCGAGTCGTATCGCGGAGTCGGACTGAGCGAGCGACGTCTGGACGAGGTACTGCATGAATTCGCAAAGGGATGCGAGTAAGGAATAAACATACCGGCGGGACCCATTCGCGGCGTTTCCCGAGTAAGTAAGTGGCGTCGGCTGACGTCTGCGTATCTCCTGTGTGTGATGGTGGCCCCTAGAAAAGGCGAACATCAGTACCTGAACCTCCAACATAGAGCGCTGGTCTAACCGAGGCGCTTCATCTTTCCAGGATGGCGGCGGACCAGGCGGAGTTCGGGGCCTTCCGCTGGGCATGGAATACTGCGCACTTCTGTCTTCGGCATGGTGACGCCTATTGTGCTGATCGTAGGAGTCACGATCGGTAGGTGCCTCGTTAGAAGGGTTCTCCCTCTGAGAAGCGTGATGTCTGGTTCGTTCTTGACGAGCCACCGCCGCCGGCGGGGACGAATTTCGCGTGCGATAGTCGTCGTAGTCACGACGATCACGTTCTCGCGCCGGAGGAGGCGCGGCCTGCGGCGTGTCGTAGAAGCGGTCACTCCTCGAGTGAGTGACCCTTGAGCTTGAATATTCATCGCGATTAGAATGGGCCTCTCTAGACGAATGGTGATTATCACGGTTGGAATGACCGCGTTCGTGAGAAGGCTGGTCATAGGGACCACCACGCCTGATGGGACACGCTCAGCGTTCACGACCGACGCATGTTGAGATCAATACTCACGTTTGCGTCGAGGGGCGAGGACATTCCCTGGCGCGGATGGTTAGATCGTTACATCAGACGCCGACCGATAAGGGTGCACTCACCTTGCCCAGTGGCCGTTTTCACCACACCTAAAGCAAGCACCTGGTTCGTCGGAGCGTTTGTACGACCGCCCACGGCCATGCGACGGCTCGACCCGGATGTTATTGCCCATGAAATAGCCTTCGTTATACCTGGCAATACTTTCTTCTGCAGCTTCCCTGGTATCAAACTCCTAAACACATCCCCCCGGCATTTCAACGACGCACTCGACAGAGTCACCCAGGGAAACATCTTACCACGAAGCCATATCCAAGTCTGAAAAAGAAAGACAACGAGGGAATGTCAGCAAAGGCCCCGCAGTCGGGGGAACAGGGGACGCACTTGAGCTCGATCGTGAGGATGTTGCCTATTTTTCCAAAGCAGTTTTGCAGGTCCTCCGTGCGGGTGTGATCAGGGAGGCCACCGATGTACACCTTGTTCGGCTAAGTGGCGCAGAGTTTCAATAACCGGGGCCAGATAAAGGGGCAACGAGGAAGAAAGCGCAGAGACAGCCAGCAACAAGTACGAGTCCAGACAAGGGGGGACCAATCGACGTGTCTCCCAGATCTCGAAAAAGGGCGGCGCAGTACAAAGTCCAAAGCGTAACCCCGGAGCAGACGACATGAGCTGCGGGCGAGGCTGCCCAGGGTGGCGTGGAGAACGTCCAGAGGAGACAAGAGGAGCAGCAGAGCAGGAACTCAACAGCAAAAAACGAGATGATAAGACCTAAGCACCTTGGCTTGTCTGTCACGAGGAGGTTCCGTCTTTGAGCCGTGTAGTTCTTCAAAGGGCTTGCCCATATCAGCGGGATCATCGAGAAGCTGGACATCGCCTGCGCCATTTTCTAGATCGCGAGTGGTGGTTGGTCCCATCGCTGTGTCGAGGTCGTCGTCAGCGATGCTCCACTCGGCGTGTGTCTTTGTTGGACCCATTGCAGAAGGAAGTAGCTTGGGAATGATGACTCCTGCCAGTTTTGTTGTTTTCCCCTTGTTTGTCTTTTTTTTTTTTTCATTCTCACCAATCTCAGCGATTATTAATATCTATATTACAAAGCTTAACAAGATATAGTCCAAGTCATATAGTCCAAGTCAAAAAGCGTTCGCAAAGGGTCCTTTTTCCTCGACCTAGAACAGAAGCCACGCCCCGCTGACAACACTAACCACCCCGAGTATAAGAACGCTGCCGAGAGCCCGTGTGTTGATCGCGACGGCGCTGTTGGCGCTAGGTGTGGAACTTGATCCTCCACCGCCGCTGCCACCGCCGCTAGAGCCACCAGAAGAGCCCCCAGCAGGAAGGGTGGGAACGGAGGTACCAGTCGCACTCGCCAAGCAGGATGTGATTGCCGCGTTGGCCGCACTCGTGCCCGAAGGTCCGTGAGGGTTGATGGTACCGTTGCCACCAAAGCTACAAGCCTGGGGATTGCTGTTGCTACCGAGATAGTATTGGCTCATCACCCATGACAGCATGACAGCTACTCGTCAATGATGTGAGCCATTCACTCAAGCAACATGGGAAATGACACGCACTTGGGTCACACGCGGAGACGGTGCCATACACACCAGTCGTCCCGTTGGCTGCAATCGGATTGCAACTGCCGCCGATCTGTCCCAGCTGACTGCAACCGTAGTCAAGCAATGCACCAACGATCGCGCTATAATTCGAAGTCGGTGCAGTAAATTGACAACTCAAGTTGTTCTCCAAGCACGTGCAAGCGGCGAGATTAGGAGTGGGTGGTAAAGTAGTGGAAGCAAGCATAGTTGAGTTTTGCGATGGGCAGGCCGGGTAACTCGTCGATCCAGCTGCGCTCATGGAAGGCGAATTGGGAGGCGAGGCGCTCGTGTACTGCTTCTGGAGGTTGTTGAAGTTCTGGTTGACCGTGACCGTGCTACCATCACTGGATATCGAAACTATACCATAGCCGCCTGCCGCGCTGGTGGCGGGGAAGTAGGAGAACGCGAGACCACCCGACCAGACAGGGGACATTTGCGAGCTCAAGAGAGCTCCGGCCTCACTCCAGTCCGTTAAGGGCGTCGTGGGACAGCCGTACTCGCTAAAGTAGGCGGGAACGTTGTAAGCTGAGTAGAGAGCCTCCGTCGCATCATAGCCTGACGACTGGAAGGTCAAGGATCCACACCATTGACTGCACGAGCATTAGATCAAAAGTGGAGGTTAGTCGTGGCACGTACTAGTTGTTAAGGCCATAAAGGTCGATTGCAGCGTTGCCCGAATTGGAGCCCGAGGGATCACAGGAGAGGTATTCAGCGAGGGGAAGAATCCAGGACGCGTCGCCATTTATCGCAGCATATCCGACGAGAGCGGCGGATTTAATGGAGTTGCTGTAGGGAGATGGGTCATTCGCCGTGCTGCGGGAACAACTTTAGCACCACACTCACAGGTACGCCTTCACATCGCGAGCAGCTGCTTTTACAAATGTTGCCGCAGCTGTTCCATTGGGTGCAATGACGACCTCGTTTCCGACATTGTAGGCAAGGACGTTGTCATACTTTGAGAACGCTTGAATAGTCTCGATATACTGGTCCAGGAGTGCAGTGGTCCACGAGGGAGAATTGCGATCGATGGAACCGTTGACAGGCAAAGACAAATCAATACTGTGAAACGGTCAGGAACACCGGCCCGTGGGATTTCGACGAGGATTACTTACATGGTATAAATCCCAGCACCGCTCAACATTTCCATACATGCATCGTGGTTTAGGGCAGAACTGACACTGTAGGCACGAATAGTGTTGACGCCAAGTTGCCGAAGATAGGGCAGGTCACGCTGACAGGTAGTGCCATTAGCTAAAGGATCGATGTAGGTGGAGGGTTCTCCGAAAGGATTGTTTGCATTCGCGACGACCTGGCCTGGAAACAAAAGTGAGTCATTGCGAGGCGCAAAAGGTACATAGGAAAGTGCGCGCCTTGCTCCTGGTATGCGACACCCTTAATGTAGAACCTGTTGCCGTCGGCGGTGTAGAGGTATCTGCCGGCGCGAGAGACTGCCTGGATAGCTTGCACACCAGGCAGAATGACGCTCGCGATTGCGAGGGCGACTGCGGTTGGCAGACGCATGGCTGAACGAAGGAGGGAAACAAAGATAGAGAGCGAATGTGATCTAGGATATTAATATAGTCGACAAACTTGAGGCGGGAAAAAAAAACAGGTTGATCCGGTAACTTATATTTATTGTGCCTCCTGATGGCAGTGCCAAAACACCCGAGGCCGAGACCATTTGAATTCATTGTCGTTCACCGGAGACAAGAAAGCAACGACGCGTAGATTGCACAATAAGTACACAAGGTAGTGCTGCGACATGGTTCGCCATTAAACAGACATTGCTTTAGATGAGTGGAAGATGAAGGGCTGTACAAATGCGGCAGATATAGAGGCATGAAGAAGAAAAGAGGGGCAAGATAACTGCAGGAAATGTTCAGAAAGCAAGGCCAAATAATAGCTATGGTGTATGCCGGACCAAAGTACACGTGTGCGAGGTGATATGATTGAAGCAGGCCCATCCCCCATAGGTCGAAAGGGTACTCCGGAAAGGCGGCGTGAGGCAAACAACATGGAGGTATCGAGCGCGAGCGTCAGGCGCAAGAGATAGAATATACATAGAAATAGGGCATTAATGGGCGGCTAGTGGTTGGAGGTAAAGTCGTCGTCGACCAAGTGCGGGTTGTGTAGGATGTTTACATCCCATATCCGTAGCTCTGGTAGGGATCGCTCAATGTTCCAGCGAGACCAACGTTGCCAAAGCTCACGTTAGCATACGCCGACACACCAGAATAGCCGCCTGCGTGGGTATGCGGTGGTGTATGTGGCGAGTTGTTTTGTAAAACATATCCATCGATAGCGCGTGCTTGCAGTGCATGCAGTTGAGGTGCCAGGTGCGAGGGGCCATAAGAGCCTTGACCCTGCATTCCGTACAGGTTAGCTTGGGGTCCATACATATCTGCCATCGGGCCGTTGTGGTGGATACTTTGTGGTAGGTGCCGCCCAGCAGCAGAGGGATGAGCCAAGCCGAGCGCCTGGCCATTGAGACCCATGTTCATCATTTGATGTCCGTGGTATCCGCCATTGTAGTTGTCTACTTGCTCGCGTTGCAGTTTGTTTTGAATACGTTTACCGTAAGGCGTATTGCGGATGAGTGGGAGAACCGGGCGAATACCCTCAACAAGCAGAGCGCGTTGGGTAGGATCCGCATAGTCAAGTGCAGTCTGAATGCTGTCAGCAGATGGTATTTCCAAAAATCATAAAAACCGACTTGAACGCAATAGTTGCCATACGAGTCACGTAGCAGCTTTTCCAAACGAGAACGATTGAGCAATTCTTCGATGAGCATTTTTCTAGTGCTGTGTTCGGCCACGCGGATGCACTAAACCAATACTTCGCATGAATAGCATGCCATTTACAACACGACGAAATGACGAACTTTTTCAATAACATTGGAGCTGAACTTCTGAACCGAAAGAGCGCACACATTCCCTGTGAACTGGCGGATAACACCATCGCTGAAGCGATTGTCGTTCAGGTCCAAAATGTATTGTACCACCTAGTAACAGGGCAAAAAGTTAAAATCTTGACATGGTGATTATAAACGTTCTATGATGCTCACGTAGTTCCCATAAGGGTCCTGGACCAAGGTGAGAGCATTGTAGGTAATCTCATTCACAAGCTGGACACGTTGGTGGTCGGAGGCGTGGTCGATGCACCGTTGTAGCACACAACACCCATGGCGGTGAGTCGCGACCTCTACGCAATTAGCGGCGACAGCGTTGTAGATAAACTGCAAAGGATAAGCGTGAGCATAAAGGCGATTAAAGAAGTGTACAAAAAAGTACCTGGTTGTCCTCAGGGGCAAGCTTATTGAGACACTTTTGAATGACGTGATTGCCGTTAAGATCCTTGATAAGCACAACGACGTGGAGGCTGAGCGCGACGATAATAGAGTGGATCTGGGCATTATATCTCTGATCAGTCTAAACTCTCCCGTGAGTCTGGAAGAGGAGAAATGGAGAGAATCAGACTTGCCTGTCGTCTAGTGGACAGGAAGTCTATCATTTTTTGTACAGCACGAGTCCCATGCATGTTGAGTGATATATTGACCAAGTCTTGCGCAACTGATTCGCAGATCACGTTCCGTTGTTCATCGGTAGAATATTCCAAGAGCTTTTGGCACAGGTAATTACCAAATGGATCTTTGCTTAATCAGCACCTGTCAATGTCGTCCATGTGGCAACACCCACCTATCATCAGATCGGCAAAGTGACCAAAGGTCTCACGGAAAATCATGTCACGATGTTCTGCGACACCTTCCTCGAGCTTCTTCTGCAGGTACCGGCAGCCATGCTGATCCTTGCACAGTGCTGGAATTTCACCCTGGAGGTCCTCGATGCGGGTACCAGCAAACCGGTTGACTAGGAACGTCGTTGACTTGCCTTGGTAGCCAAGAGAATCAATAAAAGACTTACGATCCATATCACCGCGCTTATGCTTGGGACCATGGAGACCATTCATCTTGGAATCAGGTGCACCACCTCGCCCGAGGCCAATACCATAACGAGACCCATTGTGTTGATAGAGAGCAGTCGATCCACTCGAACCGTTGGCAGTGGGAGCATTCCGCCCGGCAGTGTCAAGACCATAATTGCCATAACGAGAACCTTCTAATTGGTTGGAAAGGCCGTACACCGAGTCGACACCATATTGCTGTATTGGTGGTGAGACACCTCAGAAATAGCAGCAAAGAATGACATACCTCGAACGACAAGGCAGAATCACTGAATTGGCCGGATGGCAACCGAGACAACGAAGGTTGCACTTCAGTCTTGGGCGGTTCGTCGAGGTGTGGGTTTCCCTGAGACGATAAACGACCGCTCAGGCTTTGACCATCCGGAGTAAGAGGCGTGCCCGGTGTTGGCAACAGATGGCTGTTGATACCGTTCGGGATGGACAGAGGCGTCGCAGGAACAGATCGCGGCGCAGTGCTAAGATTGTCGAGAGCAGAAGGGGATCCTCGACGAGACACGGGTGCGGCAGACGTGCCGAGGGCCACCTGCGAGTGCTGCCCGACATGCGGGGTCGACGTCCCGGTCATCGAGCCGCCAAGCTTCCCACTGAGTTCCATCGAAGAGGTCAACGTAAGGGTTGGATTTGTAACCGTACGACGTTCGGCTCTGGAGCTCAAGCCATCTGGACCGCGAGGGTTGTTCACAAACTGCGGCCATTCAGAGGGTTGTTCAGCACGAGCTGAAAAAGAGTTCCGAGGGGAGGTCTGCGGTCGATGAGCAAGGTCCAACGCTGCAGAGGACATCGAAATCTAACCGGGACATGAAAAGATGAAACTCAACGGTAAAAGGCGAATCTTACCTTATTTGCATAGGAAGTAAACTTGTCATCATCCGATGTCGGAAGGTTCCTCATGGCATCTCGATAATATGAGGTATAGTAGACCAAAATGGCACAACTTAAACTCACTGTGCATCTCTTGGTCCAACTGCTCATCAAGCATCATGCCAACGTTGAACTGTTGGCCAGGACGAGCATATTCGTCCTCGTTATATCGCCCTCTAGCGATAACAGACTGGGCAGGACTTGGTGTAGCACGATGAGGTCTTTCGCCGGAGAGGGCCATTCCCCGAAAATGCTCTACCAGATCTTCGTCGTAACTGCTCGTCGAAGTACGACGACTAGCCGGCATGCTCTTTGCACCAGCACGATTGAACTGCCCGTTGACATTGTGACCCGAGCCAAGCTCAGGCGAGAGATCGACGGAGGGGGCGTAGGCGACCGACTTGCGCTTGTCAGCAACAGCAAACCCAACGGCTTTAGAGAGGACCTCGGCATCGACGGAAGAATGTGACAGTGCCGACTTGATGAAGTGGTCCCCATGCAAGACCGCATTGACGCGCGGCGGGGTGGTCGGAGCAGAAACGGCCAAACCGGCCGAGTCGTAGGGGATGCTGAGCAGCTCTTGCGCTTGCTGCTGTTCCAAAACCCGCATCTGGTCCTCGAACACTTTCCGCTGAGTTGCACGCTGACGTTCGTGCTCCAGACGCTTCAGTTCGACGCGCTGGACCAAGAAACGAAAGTGAGATGATAAGGAGTGGGGGGAGTGGGACGTACAGCTGAAATGTCGGGCATGTTGGTACCGAGCCTCGCAGCCTGGTGCGAATAAAACTAAATTAGAAGCGGGCGCTTCCACGGAAGGGAACATACCGAGTCTGCGAGGTCGAGGAAAGCAGGAGGACTCTGCTTTCTGCCGTCGGAGGCGCGATTATCGGCGGAAGCATTGATGTTTTCAATAGTAGTCATCTTGAATAGTAAAAGGGAGGACGACTTTTCTTCAAAGCGAAGGTGAAGCCAGAAAACAGATTGAACGAAGAAGCGAGATTAGGAAAGGGTGATGCTAGTTGCACAGTGGTGATCCTGGGAGGGGAATTGGAGTGAGAAGAGATACGCGAGGCGCGGCATCAGGAAGAGACCTTGAAGCCAATTTTGAGCCGTGTTCTAGAATGGACTGATGATACAATGCGGCCAAGAGGGCTATATGCGGTGTGTATGCGGCATAGATGAGCAAGAGGTAGACGAGGAGGAAAAGGACGTACCTGTGGATAGAGTCCGGGGTTTTTGGAGCGCAATGCAAGGGGAGGACGCTGGACGTCGAGTCGTCAAGACCAGCGTATTTAAGGCACCTCGGTAGTGCGTGGGGATCAATACCCTGATTTTTTTCAAAGTCCGCTCACTACAGAGATATGTTTTTTTTTTCTGTTTCGTAAATGCCGATCTCGTTGAAACAACAGAACATGGACAACCAGACATGTCGTCAGTACCATACACTGCCAGCGGTCTCCCAGTGCTAGCACTAGTAGTAGTAAGGTCGCCCGCGCCAGCTGCCAACAAAACTTGCCAGTGCTCGCTGACACCGACCGCGGTTCCGCAGCCAGGGTCGCTTTGGTCATCTTCCCCGCCCAGGCGACTTTAGTCGCGTCATGCCAACCCGAGCTTAATTTTGCTGCCACGCGGGACCGCCTTCAAAGATGCATAAGTATCAGACAAACGGATCAACAGCAACCACAGTCGATACCCCGGTCAACGTCGTCGCTTCAGCAACCTTTTCCGCAGAGGCTGCACCGTGTCCATCCCCCATCGACTTCGCCTCTGGGGCCGCACTCTGTTCCGCTGCGTCAACGATCACACCTTTGATGGTTCGCCGATCGTCATCATCATCTGCCTTCCCAGCGAGACCAATCTCCGCAGCTTCCGAAGAGCCCGGCGGTGTATCAGTAAATGCACCGCTCTCCCGGCCTTCTTCAGCGGACCCTACCACAGTGTTGGTCGAATGGCGTGAGCGAAAGAACCCCGGAAGAGGCGGGAATCCGAGGGAAAGCTTCGAATATCGCGAAACGGTACTCATACCGCCTTCACTTTGGCCAGCTTTCGGCGTGGTCGCACCATCACTTGCACAGGCCTGTGGCTCTTCAGGTAGCTCAGCGGTAGAATGACATGGGCTCCGTCCCGCCTTCGGTGTTTCAGACGTTCGGTTAGTAGCCGCTGGAGATGCTGCACGCGGCGGCGTCACTAGACCCACTGTCGAAGGTGAGTCCTGATACCCCGAGTTGCTTAGAACCCATCAGTACTCTCAAACGAAGAGCACACCCCATCACTCACCTAACGCTAGCACACTCTCCGTCAGTAAGCGTGAGTAATAGATTTTTCAAATTAGGTAGTGTATGTCTCATATCGAGCGCTCGCAGGTCACGGTCTGCCATAAGCTAGAGCACGAGTCAGAGTTGCCTCCAGAATAGATCTCACAAAACTTGCCATTTCTATATCCTTGTTAAGAAGGAACACCGCATATTCAAATCGATACGTATCCACGCCTTTCGAGAAGAGAGGAAACCTGCAGCTTGTTAACCAACCAACGATCCATATCTGGAAGACAACTCACATTCGGGGGCCAACCATCGCTGAGATGTTGTCTCTGATCAAGCTCCTGCTCCCGATATACGTTATTGGGTAGACGAGACCATTGCCCATATACACGGAGAGGAGCTGCACAAGATGGGCGGCATATCCCAGTGCCGTTGCCACCGATTCATCTGTGACCTCCTTGTGCGATGACAGCGACAAAGGCGGCGCGGGCTCATTGGAGTTAAAAGGAATGGGTAAAGGAATGGCGAGAATCGTGAAAAGAAGTTCCGAAGGGGACAATAGTTCGATTGGGTATATTGAAGCGAGTGTCGATATGAGTGACGTTCGGATGGGTGGGAAGCGATTTCGGACGGTAATGAGGTTGTTCCTAAAACGGACAGGTCAGGGTAAATAAAGAAGCCTGGCTTGGCCTAGACCCTACCTCTCCTCGGTGACTTCAGCCACTTGAGCCGAGAGTGCATTCGTCTCTTGATCTTGCAGCACCTTTGCCGTTGTGAGAGAGCCCCTCCGAGTTTGGATCTGCATGCGACGCGTGGCCAGCTCGCCACGTACTAAAGAAGTTGGTGAATTTCAGGCGTGTCGCGTGGCGAAATGAAGGAAGCACGATCTCGACATACAACGATTTGATCCTTCAATTATGACCAGCGCTTCGGCCCGTCGGTTTTCAATCCGCGCTTGACGTTCGGATGCTTCGCGTTTCTATGCATACCGATCAGGTTCGCGGCGGCAATTACATAACAATGTAAACGTACCAAATTCAAGGCATGGTCTTTTGCAAGACAGAGATCAATTTCTCTGATAGCATTACAAAGAGACTCTTCTGTGTCTCGCATGCGAGTTTGTAGAGTCACTAATCTGAAGAAAGTGAGTCAGCGATGCGTCGCGTACCCGTTTAGGTCAACTTACTGCAAAAGTTCCTCGAAACTGGCCGTCCTCGCCCCCAACTTACGGGATTTCCGGGGGACACCTAATAACGACTGACTACCTTTTGTTATATCGTGGGATAGTGAAGGGATGGCTTGTGTAGTCTGGATGAGTTTACGGCCTTCCGATTCTGGATCCGTATTATAACCCGAAGGCGACGGCGACTGTGACCGCGACCGAGACCAAGCAGGCGGTGGCAAATGAAAGCTTTGGCCAGTCGGCAAGAAGGTCACTACAAGCGTGTTCGAGGGTAGCTGCGACGGATGATTCTCGAGCTATGAAAGCCATGCAACGGATGAGTCATGAGTACGCTATATCAGTCCTTGGCACCTACTTCGGAAGAGAGTGGTATGAGGTCGGACAAGAAAAAGTCCCATTCTTCCAGCACCTTCCACCGCGAAGTTCCAGAACCACGCCCGGAGTCATCATTATCCCTCTGTTTACCCTTGGCGTTTCCTAAGTGCATAGCATTGAGGTCGATTTTGGCCCAAAGTTGAATTCTAAGCCTGTCTGCGCTCAAATTCGTGTTGACTGCGAAATCGGATTGCGACAACGCATCGAGGCTGTAGAGCGGATTCGTAGAAGGGCGGTGTATCGGTGAGATGTAATTGGGGGCTTTGGGGAACCCAGATATTCCTGCGGAAGACGGTAGCGGAGATTGATGACTCGAAGACTTTTGCAG
>QFES01013135.1:0-14043 GCA_003316375.1 Tylopilus plumbeoviolaceoides | reverse complement strand
CTCCGGCGATACTGCTGCTGCATTTGCCAAGGGGCGAGACCTGGCGGCGGCGCATAAGGGGATGGTCCGGGTGGAGGTGCCGGCGGCGACCAGTTCGAACGCGGGCGTTGGTCCGGAGGATGAAGCGACGATTGGGGAAGAGGGGCCGCCGTGGTCCAAGGCCAACTGTTTCCTCGCCGACGTTAGCAGCGGGTGTGTAAGGAGGAGGAAGGTCTTCCTCGATAAACTTCATTAATTCTGATGAAACTCGTTGGTTGCTTGGCATTTCGGAGCGTGAGGATGGACTAGCTGTTGCGGCGGGAGACTCAGGAGGAGGAATAGCTGGGAGTTTATGCGAGTGTGGAAGCGGAAGAGGAACCCATCACTGACGAAGAGAAAAAGTCCATGAGTGCTCCGGATTATCCACGCTGAACTCAACCAGGTCAGCGCAGAAACATTAAAATTACTTCGCCAAAATAAGGTGAGTCTCTAGCTCTTCTCACTCTTTGGATCTGTCAAGCATGAGACAGTACCCGAGACCCACCACAGACATGTACCTCAAGAAAATCGAGGCTGGAGATGGCACAGGGGAGGACACGCCAGCACAGGAAGGCCAAGCACAAGGGAGTGCCCTCAATCGCCAGACAAATGCGACCGTAATGAAATAGACTGGTGATACTGCAGATCAAAGCGATACCCCCGACGTACCTTTGCGCTTCTCTGGAAAGAAAAGGTTGCACTGGTCAGGGACAACCTGTAAGACATCACCTCGGTGACTTCAAATGGACACGCCCTTATCTCCACCAACATCTTGCACCTCTCACAACCGTCGGAAGCCTGGTACGTTGACATTCGTGCGCCTCAAGCCTTGCTTTCAAATATTCTCAGCCATTCCGGCGGCTCTGTGTCACCCTCGGGGCTGACATTACATGCGGGGGGAGTACGTGCTCAACATACACGCCTCACTCGAGTTACTCACCTGGCTCCATTTGCGACAGTGGGCTTGGCTACCTCTTTCCTCAGTTCCTCTCGCGAAGAATGGTCCCTCGTCCGTCGACACCCCTCCGAATCGACCTTTGGCGTTCAACTAGCTGGGAACAAATCCTCAACGACGGCGTCAACCGCAGAGGTTCTCGGTAGAGAATTCTCGAGTGGCATCGACTTTGTGGACATCAACTGCGGTTGTCCCATCGATCTCGTGTTCAAAACAACGGCGGGTCTGTTCGCACGTTTCGCCTCTGCATTGCACTCCGTTTCACTCACCGTCTCCAGTACTTGACACGCCTGCAAAGCTGGGTAGAATCGTCGCCGGGATGAACAAGGCTCTCGGAGAGATACCTGTGACGGTCAAGCTTCGTACGGGCGTCAAAGAAGGACGCAACACGGCACACAAGCTCATGCCTCGGCTCAGTTCCGAGTGGGGCCACTGGGGCGTCGGCTGCATCACGGCAAGTATGAGTCGTTTCTGTCTCTCCTTTGAGCTGACGATGCGTGCACGCGCAGCTGCACGGACGCACGCGACAACAGCTTTATACAAAACTCGCCGATTGGTGCTATGTCAAGGAATGTGTGGATGCCGTGCGGGTGTGCGAGGAAGGGCAAGGATGTACATCCCCCTTCTTCTCTACGCTTAGTAGGTCGCCTCACTGATCCTGTATCTTGCAGCCTCACCGGTCCCTAACTTTGGCGGGGGCGACTGCTTCTTCGCTCAGGATTACTGGGAAAAAGCCAACACTTCCGGCGTGGATGGTATCATGACCGGACGCGGCGCGCCCATCAAGCAACGGATCTTTACCGAAATCAAGGACCGGCGCGAATGGGATGTTAGCGCACGCGAGCGCCTCGAGCTTGTGCGCCAGGTGCGTCGTCCCGCCCGCCACGTCTTGCTTTGGCACGACTGATGCGGTGACAGTACGCCAAATATGGCTTGACCCATTTCGGAACGGACACGGTCGCGGTGAACAAGACGCGCCGGTGCCTCTGCGAAGCCCTCTCGTTCCAGTACCGCTACATCCCGATCGGCCCGCTCGAGTGCCTCCCCGCGCGGACCAACGAGCGTGCCCCCGCCTTTCGGGGCCGCGACGAGCTCGGTGCGTCTCCACGAGCCACGTCGTGGGAGTCGAACTGTCGTGCGACACGCAGAGACGCTCCCCGCAAGCCCAAATGGCCAATACTGGGTCAGGATTTCGGAGATGTTCCTCGGGCCAGCGCCGGGGACGTGGACGTTTACGCCGAAGCACAAGAGCATGCCTGCGGGGAGGAGAGTCAAGGGTAACGTCGTGACAGGGCTAGTGCGTCGTTGAGACCTTCGTGTTGAGTTGGTGAGGTCATCGCTTTCAAATATGACTGCATGCGTGTTACAAAACAGCCTGAGCGTGCGGGAGGAAAATACTGTACAACAAGAGGTGGATATTCCAAAGACACACCAAGCGGTTGGCGCTAGTATCCCCAAATCACCGGCGGGGCTGGGCCTGATATCGCACATGCCATCAAGATTTGCGGTCTTATTGGGACAAAAATTTGGTCCTTGCGCGATGGAAGGACTTCTGGCCCACCTTGGTCGTCCTGACCGTGGTGTCGATTTCGTACAGGTACGACCCGAACACCTTTTTCTAAAGGACCGACGGTGACATTCCTTACCCCCTTGATATAACCGTCCGCGTCTATTTTCTCGCTCGAGGAACTGCAAGCGTCTGAGCGTGAGACAGAACGCGCCAATCACTGGCACTGTGCGCCGCCCATGGCAAAACACCTTGATGTTCAGTGCTTCCTGAAGCGTGAGCGCCAGCGGAACGCTGCCGCCCTCGCGCGTTTAATCCGGTGCAAGACTCGCCCTAAGGCAAAAAAAAAGAGGTACAGGCGGCCCGTCAACAGGCGAGTGGTCAGATCTTCAGACCACAGCGGAACTTGATGTTCTCGGAGTTCGGCGCAAGTTCAGTTGAGCATTTGCTTACATTTTGCTAGTACTAAGTACTTGAATCTAAGTCAAGTTTGTCTTGAACTTCTAGTCATTCGTGGCCCCACTAATCGAGCTAGTATATCAGGTGACGGACTCGCATGAAGAGCCGAATACGCAATATCGGTTAAGGCTGCTAATGCGAATGGTTAGTTGGCACATACTTCGACGTGAGCGCTCGCGTGGAGAGCTTCAAGAATCGGATGGAGGTAATGGGTTGGGAACGTACCAAAGCGGCGTGGACCGTTCCCCAAGCGTTTGGGGGTGGGCAGTAAGTGCTATGGTTTGCGCCCGTGTGCTACTTCAGTCACCGTTACCATTCGCTAACCTGTTTACCAGGTACTGGTTGCGGACACCGACGGGCGAAGAATTCACCGTGCAGAGCATCATTGGCATCAACCAGGGTGCGTTGGGTGTCGTTCCATGGTCCGATCCGACCCCCGCGGACATCAAATCCTCCGCCTCGTCGTTCGCGTTGAGCCTACCAACAATTACGCCACACTTGTTCAACCCCTCGTCGGTCCGCACGGGGTACGTCGTTGGTGGTGTCTCGGTGGCAACGTGGAAGGCGGGAGGGAAAACGCTCGTGCTCGCGACGAACACTAATTATGTGGACCAGACGATCAGCTGGCAGGCGTTGGGTCTTCAAGTCGCTGGCGCGGCGACGGTATTTGTGAGCGGGGATATGCAAACGGCGGACGGCGGCTTTACGTTGGGACCTGTGGGCTCCGCTGCGTTCGTGGTGACTGCATAAAATACCACTGGCAACGTTTTCATTACCGTCAACGTCACTTCTGAACGGTTGCAACAACCGGATGAAGATCCAGCAAGTACACCGGGATGTACGCGAGAACTGATGATGAGGCACTGGTCTCGTCGCAGTCTTTTCAGCACAAATTTGCGTCCCTACCACCATTTCCATTTCTTGACCTGGCATTCCGGGCCGATCGGCATCAGGTAATGGCATTACCTGTCGATCATGCGGCGTAACGCTGAGTCTAGTAAGAGACTCGGACTCAGCACAAAATCACGGTTCACCGCGACATATTAGTATAGCACCTTCCAAGAGCAGCACCGCAGCAGCGATGGCACAGGTATGTGGCGTGCGCAATTTGTAACAGCTAGCTGCTAGCGCCATGCTTGACTCTTAGTGAGCTAGCGTCACCCAAGGTATAGTACTAGTAGACGTGGTACAAGCTTTACTGCTGCCGGATTCACACGGACTCGGATGGGCCGGTCTGCATCCGTGGCGCTCTCATCCCGCACACGATGCTCACGCAATCACACGGCTTGGAATTTTCGTCATTCTAAACTCCACTTGCGGCTTGGTTGATATTGATACTGTAAGTCACCCTGAGTCAGCCGTGCGAAGTTCCAGCCCATCCACTCGGCATCCAGAATGCTCTAAATACTCGACCCCTCGACTGAGCTGAGGTCGCTCCCCAGCCTAGTAACCCTTGTATCTCTCTCCCATCGCTTTGCGTCACACACAACATGCAATCTTTCTGGAGTATCGTCAACGAGAACATATTCCCTGGTCATCCCAAGTTCACAGCTGCGGACGTGCCAGACATGACTGGCAAGGCCGTCCTCGTCACCGGTGGCACCGCTGGTATAGGCAAGGAGACTGCGAGAGTGAGTGTCACTGTTTTCTCTGCTCCAGACTTGTCCGACTCGCCTCTCAGGTGTTGCTAACCAAGAACGCCAAAGTTTGGATCACTGCTCGTGATCCATCAAAAGGCGAGGCAACTCTCAAAGAACTCAAGAATGCCACGGGGAAAGATGCCAACCTCCTCCTCATGAACCTGGCGAACTTGACGAGCGTTAAGGGAGCAGCGCTGGAATTCAATTCGTCATTTTTGTGACCTTTCGTTTATAGTCGGGAACGCTGACTCTCTGATAGTAAGGAGAAGCAACTACATGTTTCGTTTAACAACGCGTGGGGTCGAGTTATTTTGAACAGGAACGACTGACAACCTTGTCGCATGTCAGGGGTGTGATGGTGCCTCCAATCGACGTGGTTACCGACGGCGGCTATGATCTTCAGTTCGGCACGAACGTCCTCGGCCATTTCTACTGTACCAAACTCGTACTTCCTACCCTACTATCTGCAGCAAAATCGTCACCAGATGGCATTGCCAGGGTCGTCAACACCGTGTCTAACGACCACTATTTCGGCAGTCTCAAGTATGACGCCATGAAAGATGGTCCAGCACGAAGAAAGGAAGGCATATTTCAGCTATACGGTCAGAGTAAGACGGTACGCTTATTCTAGCTGTGTCACTCGTTCCAGTCTCACTGGTGGCAATGTCGTTTTTTCTGCAGAGTTGAAGCGTCGGTACGGCGACCAGGGTATAACATCAACCTCCTTGAACCCAGGTCGGCATGTATCAGCCTGAACTGAGCGATCGCTGCTCACATGCATGCTTCAGGCGGCGTTGACACGTCATACGGCGGGTTTCATTCAGTCGATCGCAGTATGTGTCTTGTGTCACGAGTCACGACGTCACCCCTGATGTCCCCGTTCCTAGTCTTCCTTTATGTTTGACGTGTCAAACAGAGCGATCACTCAGCTGTACGCTGGCACGGCCCCTGATGGCAAGTCGCTGAATGGCAAGGTACGTGCGTTTCATGTGACGTTCCCCTTGGTGATGACCACGCGTACTGTAGCATCTCATTCCATGGAGACGCATCGGCAGTCCTCGCGCCGATACCCAGGACCCCGAGGTCGGCAAGCAGCTATGGAAATACATGGAAGAGCAAGTCAAGGACGTCTGAATGTTCTCGAGTGTTGGCAAATTCGTCCTTTAGATGTACACACCGTTGATCGACATGCTAATTTTGAAGATAGTCGTCTTACGGATATGTGCGACTACTTTCCAAACTGATTCATGGCTCTTTTACTGCCGTAGGATACAAAGTTGTATTTTGTGAGGTATACAAGCGTTTATGATTGCCGGTTCGTTCAACTTCGTTGTCCCATGGCATGTGGACTCAAGCGCAAGGGCGGGAGACTGAGAGACTGCCAGCCATATGTTGATTCCGTTGTTAGGACAGCTAGAAATACGAGAGAAAAAAGCTTCCTCTTCTATGCTCGAGTCTTCAAGCAGCTATGACTCGTCCGCCTTGACCTTCTTCGCTGTCGCAACAGTCGGTACGGCCGTACCACGCTCGCCGATGTCAGGTCCACCATCTGGCTCAACAGCTCGCTTGCGTTTCTCCCCCGTCTAAGACTCGCTGGGCTCGATGGGTGGAGGAACGTCTCTGGCCTCGTCCCTGTTCCGATCTCGGTCGCCTCCTCTCCCTTGCCGGCCACCACCACGGCCACCACAGCTACCGCGGCCACCGCCCCATCCACCTCGCCCCGAACTGCCCTTGCGTATCTGTGATCGCGAGAGCGCAGACTTCGCTGCAAAGTTGGCGCGGTCGATCTGGAGTTGTTTTTCTCCTTCCCCTGTCAACGACACCGGGCTCGTGATCAGAACGCGAAAACGATGATCGGCTTGACACACCATTTGGGAGGCTCCAGACGACCTCTCGCAAGTTGACTATGTTAAGGCTCTCCTTGACATATTCAACCTCCCCTTCTTTCGACGTCTTTTCGAATCCGACGAGCCCGAAGTCGCCGCCTTTGGAAAATTGGATATATGGAACACGTGCAAAGCGCTCGCGGAGAGAGGCCTGGGCAGAATATGGCAGGGAGAGAGGTCGAACGTCAGAGATGGAGACGCGTGCCTTCATTTCTGTAAAATTGGCATCGCCACCGCATCCAGTGAATTCCAGGGTTGCACCTCGGACGAACGGGACGTCCTGCGTCTTGACATAGCCAGAGCCATCTTCGTTATCACCGTAGACGCGTATCTTATCGCCCATAAATCTCTGGTTTCTCTTTCGATTTCCCGCTCGGTTTGGAAGGGTTTTCCATTTCCCGGAAGACGTTGAAACCCTTTCTGGAGGAGATACTATCTTTCCGGAGATCGGCAGCTTTTCCTGTGGGACCTTTCTCCTTGACCTTCATGTCACAATAAGCTTCCCTGTCGTCAGATAAACGACGAAGGCAGTCGCGAAGACATCGATGCGTGGCACTCACTTCGACATGACCAAACGCTTTTCACCTTTCCGCGAAGGTTTCGGGTCCGCGTTCAAGAAAGCCTGCACGCCATCTATATCAGCATACTCGACGAATACGGAACCCTATCGAAGTAAAAGCAACGAGTGGTAAAAAAACATTTGGTAGCAAACGGCGCCAACCTTGAATTCCTTCTTCCCATCCACACGACGCGTCCTCACAGCGTTTACTTTGCCGTATTTTTCGAACAATACCTCCAATTCTTGTTGAAGACCCGGTTCTTCGTTCCCAAACCCTTTCTATCACAAGTCCGATTGGTACCACTTGCGAGACAAATTGTGAGAGCGAAGAACGCACTGCGTACACGCTCCGCTGAAACTGGTCCTTGGGTTTCTGTACCTCGGTCACGCGCCTCACGTTCTCGCTCTTGTCATCGATCTCAAGCTCGGTGCTTGTTTTCAATGCGCGTAGGGTGAATTCGTGGCCCTTGGAAGGATAGTCTCTCATACGCTTGAAGGAAGAAACCGTTTTGATGGGAACCCAGTGGTCAGCGTTGGCAGTGTGCAACGTCCACATGAATCTTGACGATGACACGTTAGCTGGGGTAAAAAAAAGTGGACTTGGAGCATACTTGCCATAGGGAAGATTAGAGTCGGCAAAGTAGAACTCGACTGTAAATCAACATCGGGTTAGCGTCGAACAACTGGGATCGGGCTAGAGAACACGCTTTGTTTTCTGGTGGCAGCGAGAGACTCGCCATCGGTGGTAGACGCTAGTTTTTCCGTAGAGAGGGTTACCGGAACATCGACAGCTGGAGCAGGTTGAGATACAGACACGGTCGAGAAGAGAACAAAACAAGAAGAGGAACGATAAAAAGACAGAAATACAAGAAGAACGATGATATACAAGACTAGGTCGATAATGGACCGAAAGTGTACTCGCCTAGTAGGTTTTGGACAAGGTTGACGCCAGTTGTATACGGGAGAGGTTGACAGGTCAGGTTTGGCCGAAGACGACCTACTGACTCACACCATCAAGATGTAGCAGTCATGACCTGGCTGGTATGTGACTTGCAATACAACCCCTTAGGGTAATGGGCCGCCCGAAGCGAGCCAACCTCTCCGGGTCTGAACTTGGACTTGGAACGACCAGACTGGCTGCTTCCTCTCACTCAGAGCGCTGCGGAAGACTACGCATGTTACATTCAGGTTAGCAACTTTTGGAAACATATTATCTTGACCCAAGATAGCCCTCATGCGTCCTTCGACCAAGCCCAGAACGGCGATGGCAGAGCGTCTGAATGCATTCGATTGTTCTGGTAATACAAGCACAATACAAATAATTGTTGTAAAAAAGCCCGCTTGCACTGGGCATGGGGATAAACCAGCTAGCTAGAAGGGATAATATCAACCGATTGAAACGAAACACATCTTTTTCTGTTAAATCGAGATAGGTGAACCAGGTATGGTGCCAGCAGTAGGTGTTGTCCGTTCGAGTAGCAGCTTTCACCGTGCGCTTGCTAGATCGCAAGTGGTGTTTAGTCCCTGGGGTCGAAACCACGAACGATGAAGTTTATTATCTTCCACGTAGAAAAGCAGACTCTCCGGCGGTGTGGCCGTGCTTGGTTTCAGGTACCTCTGTGCAGTCAGCCACATCAACGTTACCAAGGCTTGCGATCCGGCTTTCTGCAGGTACGTTTCGTAGAAAAAGTCAACAAATAACAACAGGTAACTGAAAATGATTCCACCCTTGATGACTCCCGCGGGAACTGTGCCGGTGCAGTCCCCTGTGTGAGGCAGATACGCGGGGAACCAGTTATACTCAGCATGTTGGTAACCTGCCGCAATGTCATAAGGAGGGTAGGTGGAATCCTCACTACTCACCAGCGAAGGCTGCCGCCGCCCGAATTGCACAATCTGCATTGTCGTGAGGTGCCGTTTCCACTATGTGGGATTTAAAGTGCATAAAGGTTTTACGAACAGAGTGAAACAGGGCATACCCATAGTCTGGCACCGCCAGCTGCGGCATAGTAACAATAATCTTCAGATTGCACGTGAGTCTCAGGTGTATTTTACAGGGGAGTTAGACACGTACACATCAGGACATGAACACCTAGGTTGAGGAATGCTGCAACCCAGCTCTAGAACATGTAAGAACCTGCGAACTCAGGTGTGTGGTGGTCCTTTGGTGTATAATACCTACCACTGTTGGTCGACCATTCAATTGAACAAATGCAAGAACCACTGTCGCAGCATGATGATATACGTGTAAGGACGCTTTTTCATCGAATGGTCAGAGTGATGGCTCGACGATAAAGATACTAGATACGCACATAATTGCTTCTTCTTCAAAGCTAAAAATACAGTATCGAGGAGCTCGTAGTACTTCAGGTAATGGTTCAACATCATGTAGAACTCCAACCTCTGAGGAACAATGCATGGTTAATTCGACTCAGAAACGGCAGTCGAAATAAACGCTCACCGCCGTGTAGGCTTCGCTGGCGCATAACGACCCGTATGTGCCAATTTCGGGTTTTAACCAATTCGAGAATACCTCTTCACAAATGAGCATCATAAGGACGAGACTCCCGACACTTAGCATCAGATTATGAGCCCGGAATAAGGCAGTCAGCTTCATAGCTGGTTTGTCCTTCATCGTTTCACGGGTCCCGAATACGATCACAAGATACGTGACAGCCATACTTATGACCGCAGGCCATGTAGAGAATGTGGTCTTGCCTGGGATGTAGGAGATAAGGTGTGTCGGAACACGACCACGTGGCTCAACATACAAAAGGATGAAGCCCGCGAGGGAAGGCATAGTAGAGCTGGGGATTGAGTGTATGATTCCGCACTAGCCACTTGTGGACCCTTATATCTGACAGCCGAGTAAGATCACGAAACCTGCATACGTGAGCAATGTTTGTTGGCTATGTGACTCACAACCGAATCCTGCTTGAAGTCTGCGTTACCGGCTTATTGGTCAGATGGATGAGTAGTGATGTGAAGGCATAGTTACTGCAGCTGGTCAGAGCGAATATAGCAACTGCCATATGTGATGGCCTGGGTCTGCTGTAACGTTACATCCGTTATCAATCAGAAGACCACAATTCACATCTCGCATAAACTCTTAGGAGCCACAGCTGGCAGCCGAGCTAAGCGTTCATTTTAGCTATTCGGGAAGAAGACCAAAGGCCACCATTTTTAGGACATACCTTACAGTACCATTTGAGGATAAATCGTTTCGTGTAGCGCTGTCCCATGAGGGTCACTGTTGTCAACGTATCGGGGGCAAGTCTATTTTTTTGCTGGCTGAAACTAATTCACTTAGCCAGCTTTGGGTGTTCCAAAAAGTGTGGTGCTTAGGCAACCATCCTACCTGACCACGATCGAAAGTATTGGCATTGACAGTATGCGTAACAATGGGCGGATCGTGTCATATACCACATATCGTAGGCCAAGTAGCGCTGCCAGTGCCAGGTTGCGGCAATGCCAATAGCATGGCATGTGCAAGGCGTTGCACAATGTAAGTTTTGAACGCAAAAAGGCGCAGAACTTCTCGTGTGAAAGTTCGGATCATTGGTCCTGGGACCTGGCAGCGAGATGGAAGTAATGGTTTGTGTCGGTAGGTTATATAAAATATAGCTACACAAAAAGGGACGCGAGAAAAGGAGCAAGATGGTGGGTAGTGGGCGGAGCGAAGCGCTTGCCGACCCGAAACGTGAATGCAGACCTGGCCGAAGTAGGCGTGGCTCGCAGTGAACACTCCATAACCAGCAGTCGGGGTCAGAAACTGCGAGGCGTCGAAGAGTAGGGCGCGGTAGGCGGGTCGACGAAAGCGAGCGTACGAGAGCGGCGCACCGACTCGGAGGAGGTAGAGATGAGAGAGTAGCCACACTGCCACATATGTAAACTCCGTAACTCGAAAGTCACAGTCACACCTTACTTAGTCTGTCGCAGTATCGGTGACCACTGGCAAAGTTCCAACTTGAATGGTTGCATTTCCCTTTGATGTCATCAGCTTGATCGTTCTGGCAGTGGGTTAATCCCTGGCTCAGGCTACACCACACAAACAACAGAATTTCGCAGTTTCACTGCTGCCCTGGCAATTTTTAGTCACGCGGGGGCAAAGATTGATACCAGGCCACGGTGGTGTCTCGAGGCGAGTGAAGAACGTCAGATATTGCTGGAAAAATAAACTATGTGACATACGTTTTACTTCGCAGAACAAAAGAGCACTCGGAAATCCTCTGATTAGTAACTGACACGCCGTTCATACCTTGAAGACATTCAAGTTATTAGCAGTTTCAAACTACACAGCTATCTTCCCGGCCACCGAATCCCGGATAAGGATATGGTCTCAGCGAATGGTGACCAAGGAGCTACCTTAGTGGAGGGTCAGCCGGTCAGGTCAGGTGCAATGCTTTGCATTTCCACTGGCACTACGCGCCATAGGTTAGTCTTCGACGTTATTTTGCTGCTCATGGCGCTGGCTGCCAGGCATAGGGCCCGCCGTTTGCCACCAGGCGTTTCTGGTCTTCGATGCATTTTCGGGATCCCAAACGAACAAGCGTATGTCAAGATGCTCAAATTCAACAAGCAATATGGCGTTGAACCATCATGATATACCGTTACCTTACTCGTCGGTTAGGTGACGTTGCTTCTGGGTCGCTGTTTGGATACAACGTCATTATCATTGGTTCCGCCAAGGTTGCCAACGACTCGGAGTCACTTGAGAAACATGGTGTCAATTATGCAGACCATACGCCGCCATAAGAGGTTGTGTGGATGCCTCACATCCGCAATTTTGCGCCTCTCGCATGGCCATGTCACTCGTGTAGGAGAACCCTCTTGTCGATCTGACCCAAATAGCAAACTCGCAGCTCTCGATGGCTACAGCACCTGGCCTATACCTATACTACGTAGATTTTTCTCCTCTCAGCAAGTGATTGTGTCGTAGCGCCTGAAAACACTAGCATCTTGACAGTGAAGTACATTCCGACGTGGTTTCCCAGCGCTGGGTTCAAGAGAAAAGCAAAGAAATATGCTACTGTTCTACACGACCTCGTGGAAAAGCCCCCACATTTACCTTACAGGGGAGCTAGAAGGTAGCATTAAATGGGCTACAGCGACAATATATCAAGGTACGATCCATTAATTCATAGGCCATCTCACTAGTATAGTGAAGCGCCTCAACTGCAGGTGGTGCCGACACGGTGAGGACCTTCGGTCCTGTTCGTGTTCCATGTTTTCTACCTTGCCATGACACTCCATCCGCGTGTCATGAAAAGATCACAGCAAGAGTTAGATTCCGCTGTGGGTCACGGTCGGTTGCTAACATTCGCCGACCAACCGCCTCTGCCATACATGGAGGCTCTGTTTACAGAGCTTCTGCGTTGGCATACTCCTAGGCCCCCTTCAAATGTGTCGAAAATGGTGTGGGGGTCACCTCGGAGTTTAATCTGGTAGGGGAGACAGTCGTGTTTGTGCCAAAAAGGTTACTGTGGTGTACTCACCGATGTACTAGCCCTTCCTTATCGATTTCACACGCCGTCTCGTGTCCGACCCGAAGACCCAGCCAAATTATGACAAGATCGCGACGACCGACGTCGCCCTCGACTGGCGCGTCAATTTCGATACCAAGACGACATCTGGGTTGGTGGTGCATAGACTCGAGGTGCGAACAGAGGCAGAGGTGGACGAGGTCGCGGGTTTCGTGTCAAGGTCTGATCTTGATCGTATCAGATTCGACACGTCCAACCTAGTCGCGGACACGGTCGAAGTGAAGGTCGGGGATGACCCCGCTTGGGAACGTGTCCAGGTGTGTCTTGCGATGGTGCCGTCTGTGCGTGCTGACCACGCCGACCAAGTTCTCATTTGGGAGTGCTCACCCGGTGATGGGTTCTGCGCTGCGCGTTTCGTTTGGTCTTGTCGTCGTGTTACCAGAACTGTTCGTCACCGACTCAGTGGCGCGTGCGCGCCGCTACGATGTAATAGCGATGGGTCAACTTCCTTACCTCAGCACCGACTCTGCGTCTTCCTTCATCTGTCCCCTATGCCATTCAACAGTCCTGTCCTTTTAACGACTCGAAGAATCTCCATCCAGGCCTCTAGACTGTATGCCACGAACCATCGCGGTCGCTGTGGCTCAAATGTTTGGTGATTTTGGTGATCGGCGGCTGTGTAGGTCTTTGCGTCGCACGCTGTCTGCGACCGTCACTTCTCCGTGCCTGCCAGAAGATCGTACGGACGACTCGACCTCATTCATCTCGTCCTGTACTATCACTGAATGTCGTCGACAATGCCAGGTGTGTATAGATGCGAGTGCCGAATTGCATTGATACTAACCTTTGAGCAAGCCCATTGTCCACTTATCACGACTGATAGCAACGGTGAGTAGCGTTTTCAGCGAGCGGCGAGTATGTTTTGAGCGGCGGTGAAGTGAACGTCTAGGTATGGCGAGTGCAAGACGGCAGACAGGCGGCCAAGGTGACAGCCCGGACTGTCAACTGTTTGGCAGTCTCGAAGGATGGCAAATGGACCTCGGCCGGTACAGAGTGGGGCTGGGTGTTCGTGTGGAATGCCAAAACATCCGAATTGGTCTTCACGGGGAGCAAAGTGATGTCAACGGAGCCGACTTCTCTCCCGATTCGACTCGACTCCTCGTTGCGTCCCGTAACTGCATGGCGACCGTTTGGGACATCGCAGGTTCAAGTTACCGAGAGGTCGTCGGTCCACTCCATCACGAGAGGGCGGTGAGAGCAGCGAAATATTCAGGCGATCAATTCGCAACAGCCACCCGTAATTATGTCAGGGTCTACAACAGTGTAGATGGCCACTTGCTCATGGACACAGCCATCGATGTCGCTCCATGGTACCATGCTGCTCTTCTCTGGTCGTCTCAGCGCTACCTTTTCGTCATATCCAACAGTCACATCAAGCAAGTTGAACCATCCACAGGATCTGTCATCTCAGAGTGGCTGGTCCCTGATACGAGCCACCTATCATGCATTGCCCTTCCGCGGCACAAGGAATTTATC
>QFES01013062.1:0-21599 GCA_003316375.1 Tylopilus plumbeoviolaceoides | reverse complement strand
ATCCATCAAGTTGCAGAGATGCGGCATCTGTATCCATCTACCCATTGACTGAGCCAGATATCCTAGCTGGTGGAGTGGAATGAACACATCTGAACCTCCGGTGCGTCTGCATCCACGGTGTGGTAAAGAGTTTCGTCACCATCAGAGTCAATAGTGGAAATACATTCGGATGTAGGGTTCGTCTGAGAAGGCGACGAGACATCTTGAAGGTGAGAGTATCCTTGATAATGGGAAACGGGCAGCCCATTGTCGAAAGGCTCTGAAAGCGCAACAGTAAGGCCACGATCGCTGCCGACACACAGTTTGCATCATGCGCACCTTCCGCTTTTCGTTTGTCCTTGTCAAGCATGTCAAGAGTGTAATCGTCGCAGTCGTCGCTGGAAATATTGGGAGGTCTGCAGAGAGGATTCCGAGGGGGTGGGGAGTATCCGGCTGCTCTTGAAAGAGGGTGGCCACGAGCTGTTATCGGGCGCAACGTGTGGCCTACAAAACAGGATGTGACTCAGAAGCAGAGACTTAACGAGTCGACGCAGATCTTGTCTAGGCCGTCCCACGTGCAAGGAATGTTACAATGAAGCGGTACGTATTTGATGGGGAGGGCTGCCGGTTTACAGTGTAAATTAAACTACAGCCAATGAGGTGGGATACGCCATCCGAGTCTGATCCACACGAAGTCAGGAGTGTGCTGGGCAGTACTAGCTGAAAAATGTTACTCACATCGAGTCGTTGACCCCGGACCTGGCCCTGCTACAGGCCGTTGGCGTTTAGCTAAATGCAGCAAACGAAGTCGAGGGAAATGAATGATACATACTTAGGCCCGGGAATGGGGTCAAGCACAGATGCGAAACGGTTATAATGGCATGCATGGCCGAGAGGTTGTTGTTGCACGGAGTCGCACGGTTTGCCCCTAGCTAACTTTGAGAGGCCAAAGAGAACCATCCCCCGAAGCAGATCGGTCATGCCCCTGAGGGATCGAACATCGACACCTGGGCACCACGGTTAGAAATCCTCGACCACGTTAGTTGAAGAGCTGCTGTTCAAGGTCTCTGGGATTACGAGCAAGCTTGAGACTTGGGCTGGAGATGAAGAAGAGATGGTCGATGCTACTGTGGCCGAGTCACCTCGCCGGGCGTTGACGGAGGTGCTGGGTTCTGAACGGCGGGGTCGCATTCTCTCGGCGCTGTACTTGGAGAGAAAAGATGCCGCCAATGTCCTTCGCCAGTCGTCCATTCACATCTGGAAGGCGTGGCAACACGCCTAGAACAGGCATGCCGTTGGGAGCATGGGTCGCGTGTGTGCTCATTCTATTTGTTTTCCTTCCTAGTGCGTGAGATTTTGCCTGAGTTGGTTGGTCAACTCGTCAAGCTGCGTTCGAGCGACGAGTTTGAGCAGCAAGAGGTCAGCATCCATCATCCGTCATTCGATGAGTAGCATTCTGATCTGCTGGGATTATAGACCGCGACATGCACAACCACCGAGTTGTGTCGCAAGTTTGGTGAAAAGATCCTGGGTGAGACCATTCCGATTGTGTAAAACAAAGCCACACCCCCGGATGCACGCACGCGCCAAGGCGCATGTACCATGCTATCGGACATCATGTACGTCTACCTCTCTTTTAGTGTTGTAATTCATCCGTATTGGCTGGTTTGCAGGGAAAGTACGATGGATACGCAACGCGAGGGCCATGAAACGGAGATTGGTGGGTGGTAGTAACGGCGTGTGGCGCATGGCATGCACCAGCGTCATTGTCGCGTCCTCGCCCTCATTACTGGCGAAGGAACAGGCCACTGGGGGGATCATCGTGTGGCACGCGTTGTCGTCATTATCGTCGCTGTGTTGTCGCCCTCGTGCTGGTTGCGTGGTTGAAGGAGTGGTGGTGACTTGGGGCGCTGGATTGCGAAACGTTAAGCCCATCCAGTGAACGAGGACAAGAAGGGTAGCCTTCGGTCACATCCGGTCAAGGGGACAGTTCGTCCCCCCCTTTTGTCTTGCACGGTGGACCGACTCAATGCACTCCTGGAAAAGTCGTATCATAGGTGAGTTCAACCCCAGTTGAACGATAGCGACGAGGAAAGCGACATTCTGAACGTACGTGGTTCTCTTTGAAAGCGCGCTCTTATGATAGCATAGGTTGAGTTATTCCAGCACGCCGGCTCAACCCCAATTCGACATGGACGGCGTTTAAGTTAGGCATTGCTCGCCCCTCCTGGTTCCCGAGCTGACGCTGTACAGCTCCCACACCGGAAGGCTCACTCCACGCCCCGGAAGTCGAAGACATAGACGCCGGGTTATGGGCGATGTCGGGTTCGATTAGGTTCTGATCGGGTTTCTGCATGCTCGTATTGACACTGCCCTCAGAGCTCTGCCTTGTGGACGATACAAATTGGCGCGAGCTGAAACTGATGTCTGCACATATGGGCCAGTCATCATTTGCGTATTTACGACAGAATCTGCACGCATATACCCACCTACCGGCTCGGAGAGGATGCTCACTGTGGATAAACAGGTCAAAATCGTACAGGCAGTGCCGTAAACGAGCAAATCTTGACTTACCAGCGCAAAGACAGGTGGCTTATGCCTTCCGCGGCAATGGGAGAACAAGGTGAGAGCGATTGAGAAAAACTGGGGTAAAACGCTCTGCTTGGCATAATTTCGGTGATGGTCGTGTTCGCATCGGCAGTTGGTCTTTTGGGTGGGATACTTTCCTGGTTCGTAGTATTCTTCTGGGGGTGTAGAGCGAACTTGAATGGAGTGATGGCTGTCAATCCTCCGTGTTGTTTCGGTGTGGGGATAAACTGCTGGTGCTGATGAGAAGATGTATGGTGATGCATCATGATTGCCAGGTTTGTGTGATGAATCGATGACCGAGGGCAAGTAATGGCACCACGTGACATGTGTGACATGTGACACTCCAACACCAATTGGTGGCATTGGTTGCGTATGGCGGAAAACCATCTGCACAAAAAATAATCGCGGTTAAAAAATCCCATTTGCGGTCAAAATCCCTAGTCATCGCGGTGAAAAAAGCCCCTTACGGTCAAAATTAAGGTGAAAGAATCCCATCGTGGTCAAAAAATTACTGGTCATCGCGGGAAAAAAAAACTTGATTGCGCCAAAAATGCCCGATGTCGGATGATCGTGGAAAAAAAAAAAATCACGCCAAATTTTAGATCTGAACAATGCGGGAAGGAAAGCACATTCCATATTAACTTCGCGTAGGGTGGCATAACGTGGACGAAGCAGACCAAGTCCTTCGTCGCAGTACTTCATGTCGCCAACTTAGAGGCATGATTCACATCACACAACAAGGATGCTGGGAGCGTTCCAAGGAAGCTGCCGAACGCATCAGAATGCGAGCGTAAACGCTCAAAGGGTGAGGAGCAGAACTCAGCATATTGGCCTCAAGACGACCCATATGACCCGGGCGGGAAACAGCTGCACCAGGTGACCCTCCTCCCGACGGTGATCCGCATGGGAAAAGAGGCCCGCGTGCGGCATCGGGGTGGGTAGAGTTTGGGCGTGGCGTATAAGCCAGGAGGTGGTAGAAGAGAAGAGGGAGAGGAGGGAAAAATTAATTTGGGTCCGAAAAAGATTGGTGGGTGGAAAGCTGACCGTGCGTATCGCCTCTATTTTGGATGCATAGGCATTGTCCAGCAATTCTTGATGGTAGTGGTTGAGGCGCCCGGCATGTAGCGGTAGGAGATGGAATGCGTCGGCCGTTCCTAGGGTTTTGTGCCAGTCGTTGCGAATCCTCCCTTGGTAGACAAGGAGGGCGCATTGACGGTACTCGCTGGGGTCATGGCGCCAGCTATGCGTTTCGATTGTTAGCCAGAAGTCACCGACCATCCTCAAGCGACCCTCCGGCCATTCTTGTTCGCGCATGGCATTGAGCATGCGGTAGTTCGCTTGGCCGAATTCCTCCCAAGGTAGCGACTCGCCTTTCACCTTGTGTTTTTCGCTTTGACTGAAGCGCTGGTTTGGAAGTTGGGGCCCTTGTCCGTTTGCACCAAGGTGAGGAGGTCTTCATCGCCTGTTCTTTCTTCTTCTGCTTCGCGGAAGCCTTTGTTAGTGAAAAGGTATGAGGGCACGTAGTCTCCTTTGCGCAGTTTGTTGAGAGCGTGCTGTGGAAGGAGGATGAGGGCGGTGTCGGGCAGCGATTTGTCCGGAACCGGCGCGAAATTGTTCTTGTACTTCTTACATTCTTCTTTTCTGGCGTCTGCTTCCTCTTCCTCACGGAGAGCTTGCTGCTGCTCGGCTTGTTGCTCGGCTTGTTCTCTGCGGTTCGTTTCGAGCTCTGCATTTGCTTCGCGTTGTCGTTCCCAGTTCTCGATGTTCCTGGCATTGCTCAGGTGCCAGAGGTTTTCGAGAAGTGCGATAGCTTCCGCTTCGGTTTTGTCGTCGACTGTGAAAATGACTCTCGCATTTTCGAAATTCCGGTCGGGTGTGGTCCGGGCATGTATCGAGGTTAGGATCAGCCATAAGTTGAGAATTAGTTTGGTGTTACAAGCTAAGAATGGAAGTGAGGGCAAAAGAGAGGATGTCCATGAGCGGATGCTTGCTCGAGCTGACGGAGGCGGCAGGAAGCAAAGGAAAACTGCAACGTCACTTAGCTTTCGCGCAGACCTCATCCTGCGCCGCTTCGTGCCTCCGCTTGCATAGGATGCCATCAATTGATCAAGGTGCTGTGAGCTGGTCCATATGAAATTTCACATAAACCCCCAAACAACACTTGACTCAAACACAGCTACTGCTATGCTGGAATCTTTCGCAGTGTCCCAAACAGCGCCTCGCCGCTCTATGTAACCTTCATCGCGCAGGCGGGCTAAGGTTCCTCAAACCGAGATTAAGCAAGTCGTCGAACCGTCGTTTTGGGTACCTCGCTTTTCGCAGTCTGGCTGTCTTGTGCTGGTTCCGAAATTTTCCTTTCATCGTCACGGTCCTTTTTCCCCGGTCACAGCCGTCGATCTTCTTTTTCTGTATGTACGTATGGAACAAAAATGCAGTATAAAAGACAAGGAGACTGTTTCGGAAGAAGTGGGGCCTGTTGCGACGTCGAGGCTCAGATGGGAGAGTTTCCATCTAGAGTCCATCAATGGGCATCCGTATGTGCAGAATATCCGGTACTTACATAGATATCCACGCCCGCGGCAGGACCAACTGCCGCTACTCATCCGAGTCCGATCCGGAAACATCTTCCAGGTCAAAAAGCTCCCCCGCACCACCCTGGTTGAGCTCGACATCGAGGCCAGAGGGGTCACGGGCGGCTTGAATGAGATAGTCTGGGTAGAAACGGTCACCGTGCAGCTGGAAGTCCAGGCGCGGCAGGCAGCTTACCCATGCACGCTATGGGCCCCTTGCGGTCTCGTCGCTTCAGCACCGTCTGCCTTTCCGGGTGGCAGACGT
The DNA here is from genome assembly GCA_003316375.1 of Tylopilus plumbeoviolaceoides. Classification (NCBI taxonomy): domain Eukaryota; kingdom Fungi; phylum Basidiomycota; class Agaricomycetes; order Boletales; family Boletaceae; genus Tylopilus; species Tylopilus plumbeoviolaceoides. The sequence goes on along the minus strand of QFES01013062.1, from coordinate 16,196 downwards.
TACAAGGCGGTCGACGCACCCTGCCTCCAGCTCATAGTTGGCCAGAGTTTTGAGCACCTTCGCCGATATCGCTGGCTGGCCGCTTTCCCTTCTGGTGGCCATCACATTAATCAAACACGCCCGACGCATGCTGCCTGCAGGGGCTTTCACCTGTCGTAGCGGGGGCCTCAAAGTTCGAACTGCAGTCCAATCAAAAAAAGCTCACCGCCTGCACGAACGGTGAAATATGATCCCTGAACATCTCCAGGGCGTCCAGCAGGGAGCACGTTTGCCCCCTGTAGCTGTTCATGATTTCCCACCTGAAGGCCGTTTCTGGATTTTCCTCCAGGTACCTTTCCACCGATTCAGTCACGCCCCGCGTCTCCCTTTCTCGAGCAGCAGCGCGCCTCTGAGTCATGCGGCTGGCTTGAGGCGGCCCGGCCAGGCGAGACGGCCTGTTACCGAGGAAGAAGGCGAGCAGGAAAGCACTAGGCAGAGACAAAAAAAAGGCTAGTCTAAACCTGCGGGTGCCCCGCCCTGCGCGTCACCGTCCTCCTTGCATGGGACACGTGGCGCACCCACTGTGACTCGTTGTCGTCGTCATTTCGTGCGGCACAAGGCTCGCCATGCAGGTTGTCTTCATTTTCCTTGTTGCGAGGGGTGCATGGCGTGCCACACGTGCCGCCGCCATTGGCTGGGCCGTTTGACACACCCATGCGCCCTCGTCATCAGCCATACGCACAGGCCACCATGCTTGTCGTCCTCGCTGTTGTGTCCGGGTGCAGGCAGGTGTTTGCGTCAGGCGCACGCGAAGTTGCCACTTGTCGCCATTGTCCCATTGGCGGTGAAGGTTACGTTGGGTGCGTTGCACGCCTCGACGCGGCCTTAGGCTCATACGATGCCACCGCCTGTCTTTGCTATCGTCTGCATGTGACAGCCCGGGCCATAACCCTCATCTTGTTGCATGACCCACTTGAAGGGATGGTGGTGGTGGCAGCGTGCGGCGCTTGCTGTTGTGAAGAGTCGGGTGGTAGTGGTTGCGTTTGGCGGCAAATTGGCATGTCACACACCCCGTCGTCATCATCATCACCATCATGGCCACCGTCTTCTCATCGCCGGTGAGTTTGTGTGGGGCACATTGCATGCCCCTTGAAAGGCCCCTTTCGTCGCCCTCGTCCTCGTCTAGTCGACGTGGTTGGCTCGCCAGCGACACTCCGTCGTTGTTATCATCGTTGTGACCTCGCATAGTCGCTATTGCAGGGAAGGGTGGAGGGGCGACGACGAGACAGTCAGAGCTCGTTGTGGCCATCGAGTCTGCATCACGCTCGTCATCCTTGTTCTTGTTTCATAATGAAGAGAGGTTGTGTCGCGGATCCGTGTCGTGGGTAGTCGCCATCGCAAGACCTATGTCATCGTCGGCGTCATCGTCATCTCCCCGTGCTCCCAGACACAGCCACTGGCAGTCATCCATCGTGCTCAAGGATCCGAGTCCACAGATAACGACAGAAGGTGATAAGATGCACCATAGGCTGTCAATTGAAGGCCGACATTTTTCTACCGGACCAACTCTCGACGTGGAGAATGGTGGCATTAATTTGCAAGTGAGTGGTGCGACCCAAGTAGCTGAGGAGGAAAGAGCACTAGTCACATAAAGAAGTGGAGGAAGCTTCGGCGAGTATAACGGACGATGCTGAACTTCGAGGGCGTTTGATACAACCGTCCTCCACGCCAGATCGTGCAGCGCGAACGCAGATTTGAATGGTTGGTTCCAATCTGGAATACCATGGCAGGCGAGATGCACCCATTCACTTTTTCCTAGCTCCTCAACGACGTTGGCACTGTCAGATTCGTCTCCTAGTGTGCACGTGAAGGTAGCAAGGCCGTCGAAGAGCTGACCAACGTTGTTCAGTTCCGTGCCTACGGAAAGAAGTTCGCTCTCGCCAGTCGCTGTGGCTTGGTCCATCGCGAGGAAATGTTTCGTGCGTGCTATAGAGTCAGCCCAAGTGGAGTGGCCCTGCCTAGCGCGAATGCGAGACGTCAGGGTGGGAGCATAGTTGACCTTTGAAAAACGGACCGGCAGCATGTAGGTAGTGGGGAGAAATCCGCAGTGGGACCCCGCCAGATGTGGGATCTGTGTGGAATGATTGCCTGAAAGACATCAATGGTTGGATTAACCATGCTTCCCGGAGGAAGTATGCGAGCGCTCGCGCCATGTCCGCCTTTTTTGCCCGCTCGATCAAGGTAGGGAGCTCGATTGACATGTCCTGAACGCCCTTATTCTTTATCTGCAATGGAATATGGGGCGGTTCTTGGTCGGCGAAGAAAACGAGGGCGTCGCAGGAGTACCTGCTTGCATTCAGGGTGGTGGCATGTCCACCACAAAGCTGCACACGGGGAAGAAGGAAGCGAGAGAGGCCAAGCAGCGTGCGGATGCTGCTCACAACTTGCTGCAATTCGACGTTGAGTTGCCACAGCCGTTCATGCTAATTGTGTGCGGAGTGCACCACGGATGATGTGCCAGCTGCGTGAACTTGTGTGGCACCGCCTCGCCTTCAGGACTAGATTGCACCGCATAACGTAGCGGGGAAGGAAGGCGACAAAGCTGGTTCCAAAACACACTGCGTCCTTGTTTGAGAAGCTCCACTGCACGGGAAGGAGCCTTGCTACGAAGGCATGCTGATACTGCGGGCGAAATGTGAGCTTCTTGAGGACGTTCTTTCTGTCGAAGCTCCAGCGCTTCTCTGGTGAGGATAATCGCCTCGTCAAGGTCTGCACAGACCTGAGCTGCCTGAATCGAGCAGATGGGTACACTGCAAGGTTGTTCAAAGACATGCAGCGACCAGGGTGTTCCTTAAGCTGAAGGCTAGGTGCTTCTCGGTCAAGGACGATGAGGGTGCTGTATCGGGCAGACAAATAAACTGCGTGGTTGCTCAAAGACTGGGAGCGACCTGGGTGCCATTTCGCGCTGACCTCGAGGTCCTGCATGGGCGCAAGCTAGTTGTAGCGAGCAAAAAGATGCCCTGCGAGGTTGTTCAAAAATTGGGAGCGATGGGAGTGTCCATCCGGCCGAAGCGCAAGCACTTCTCGGTCGAGGACGAGGGCCTCCACAAGATCCTGCATGCCACCAAGCTGCTTGTACCGAATGACGAGATAAGCTAAAGGGCTGTTCAGCGACGAGACGCGAACAGGGCATAGGTGAGCTGCAAGGTTCCTCAAAGAATCGGATCGATTTAGGCGTCCTTTTGACCATAGCTGAAGTGCTTCTCGGTCGAGGACGAAGGCCTGTTCAAGATCTTGCACTCTACCGAGCCTTTTGTACAGAGTAGACAGACGAACTGCGAGGTTGTTCAAAGAGGGGGAGCGGTTAGGTTCTTTTGACCAAAGTCCAAGTGATTCTCGACCGGGGACAATGGCTGTGTTGAGATCTTGGGGAGCGGTTAGGTCCTTTTGACCAAAGTCCAAGTGATTCTCGACCGAGGACAACGGCTGTGTTAAGATCTTGCATAGCCCCAAGCTTGTTGTACCGAGCAGAGTGACCAACTGAAAGATTATTCAGCGTGTTGGGGGTGGCCAGGTTGTCCTACCGGCTAAAGGGGGAGTGCTTCTTGGTTGAGCCCGATGGCCTCCAAGAGGTCTTGGATGTAGCCGAGCTGCTTCTACCGAGTAGAGAGACGAGCTGCAACGTTGCTGAATGGCTGAGAGTGATGGGGCGTCCACCGGACCAAAGCTCAAACCGCTTCTCGCTCGAGAGCCATCGCTTCGTCGAGGTCCCGCTTGCCACCGAACTGCTTGTATCGAGTGGACAAACGAACTGCCAAGGCGTGAAGTGCTCAGTGTATCATTTTGGCCACCACTCTAGCGCTTCTCGGTCAACGACAATGGCTTCATCGAGGTCCCTTGTCATTCCAAGCTGTTGATAACAGGCATGGAGACGAATTGCGGGCAAGTTTAACGCAACAGGTCGCGTTAGATGCCCCGGTGAGCAACGCGCCAGGGTTTCGCGACCAATAGCCTTATCAATGCAACTAGTTTCCCCCCCTTGCTTAAATTTGGCGAGGATGTTGATATTCCCTGAGAGAGCATCCGAGAGACTAACAGGTGCCTCCCATTCAGTTTATCGGCCTGCTGTAAGCAAAACGCTGCGAACGTGCATTAACCAGAGCCATGAATCGGCAGCCGATGATGCGCTGAATCGTAAGTGTCCATCATGCAGAGCGAACGCAACCAAGACACGATTCCCCTCCGCGAAGATTCGCATGAACGTAGCAAGGCCGTCGATGAGCTGACCAACGTTGTTCAGTTCGGTGCCAACTGACAGGAGTTAGCTCTCGCACATGGCTGTAGCTTGACCGACTGCGACGAAGTGCTTCACTGCTTCCTCTGGGACATGGAACTGCGGGAAGGCACTGTCTGGCGCGCATGAGGGAACTCAGGGTAGGAGAATAAGAGGACTCGGTAGTAGACACTACCAGATACGTGAGCCGCGTGGAGCTGTCGTCTGCAGAACACCTACGACCGGGCCAAGGGCCTGATCCCAAACTTTTTGTAAGAAGCACGCGAGCTCTCTTGATATATCAGCCCTCTTGCGCGCTCGGTCAAGGCCTGCAGCTCGGTCGACACGTGCTTGATCGTGTGGTCTGCAACAGCATGAGCCTGATCTTGGTCATTAAAAACAATAAGTGCATCGCAAGAAGAGGGATAGGAAGAGGAAGCGAGAGAGACCGGGCAACGCACGAACGTTTATTACAACTTCCTGCAATTTCTGGTTGAGAAGCCACAGACATTTCATGTTGATTTGCGCCAGGCGTATTGAGTACGTTACGGACATCAAGGGTCAACTGCGTGAACATGCCTGCAAACACGATACGGATGCTTTCATGGTGCCCCAATGGAGCGACTGGTCGAGTAAACCGACCAGCAACCCCATCAACAAATGCAGAATCAGAATCGTTACTATATCGCGAGCAGTATCAGGCGACTTACGCCATTCATTTTCCGCTGAACGCCAATCCTCTTGTTTTTTCCCACTGCGAGGAGGAAAAGAACGGCCCAGGGAAGAGGGCGAACGAGTGACCGGAGGGTTTGAGGTAGCGTGCTTTGTAGAGGCCTGGAGGTTGGTTCTCGCCGACGATGATTTAGAGCGCAGCGTTGAGATGTACGTAGTGGAACGGGGCTGGTGTCTCATCTCTTCCTACAACCACGTCGTCTCATAACTGAATTGATAGGCGCGACCGTTCATCCCGCATATGTATGGCGGAAAATCTGCACAAAAAATAAGCGCGGTTAAAAAATCCCATCGAGGTCAAAATTACTGGTCATTGCAGAAAAAACTTGATTGCGCCGAAAAAGCCTGCCGCGCCTCAGTTTGCATTCCTACCGTGATGTTGTCTCAGACGAACCTCAAGGCTTCCCGGTTCTTGCAAACTGTGGCCCCGTGGCCCCGCCTCGCTCAATTACTAGTACCGTACAAGCTGTCTACGTCGCTGCAGCTGCCCGTGCTGATTCGGCTCAGGCATGCATTCAGGCCGCAGCTAGCACGTCCATTTCAACTCGTTTCGGCTCCCGGCGTGCTGCGCTTGTTGGGCCACCGTTGTGGTCACCTTTTCCACCACATCCGACTCTGTCGACGTCGTTCGTGCTGCTCCAATTGCGCGCAACGTTTTCCATCGCCTCCCTGGTAGCCCTCTGGACCTCCTGGCCCTGTATATCGACGTAGCGCACTCGTTTCGACAACGCGCTCGTCTCCCTTGCTCCTGGGGGATTCCCCATTGTATCCGCCGCGGTTTAAACGCGAGGTGCTGCGGGGGTGGGGGCAGTCACCTACTCATCGAGTTAATTCCTATTAGAACCTGTCGGTAGTGGTGCGAGCAGCCTGAGCTTATGAGTCTGCCATTAGGGAGGCGCCGATACTAAACCAAAGGGTTCGCAATCACCGACCTCACGGTACCTACGTCTCACCGACCACGGTGCTACCACCCCACGACGCTCCATCACACATACTTACTAACACTCAGTGGAGCCGCGTTACGCCTGAAATCTTTAGCAACAGACCACCCGGCAACGCAACCACCTCAGCGTTACACATGTCCATACATGTAGCTAGAGTATCCGTCACAAATAATACAAAGCGTTAACCCACACCGGCCGCTATTCGTCCGAGTCTGATCCGGAGACATTCTCCAGGTCAAAGAATTCACCAGCGCCGCCCTGGTCAAGATCCTCGTTGAGGTTGGCCGATTTGCGGACGACACAAACGAGGTGATCTGAGAGGAAACACTCAGCGCACTCTAAGCTCAGGGAACTGTTGCTTACCCATGCTAGCAACGAGTCCCTTGCGGTTTCTCAACCTTAGCGCCATGAGCTCCTCTTCGTTGGCAGAGTCCACAAAATCGCGGATAAGGTCCGCCTCTTGCTGGTATTCACGAAGCGTTTTGAGAGTCTTCGCCGACATGCACGGCTGGCCTTGCTCCTTTCTGCTCGCCATTACGTCGGCCAAACGGGCGCGACGCGTGCTTCCCGCGGGAGCGTTAACCTGTTATTCGAGGGCTTTAAAAACCAACTGTGAACCAACGTCAGATACTCACTGCTTGGATCAGGCGGGAGGCGTGATCCCGGAAGAATTCCAAGCTGTCCATGAAGGAGGACGCTTGTCCTCTGTAATTGTTCAGCCCCTCCATCTTTGCGAGGGTTTCGGGGTTCTCTTCCAAGTATCGATTTAAGGTGGCTTTTACCTCCTCCGTCTCCCTTTCTCGAGCAGCGATGCGGAACTGCTTCACGCGGTCTTTTCGAGACTGATCCGCCAAGCCAGATGGCCTAGGCGGGGCTTCATCGGCAGCTCCACTAATCGGAGCGGGCGATGAGACTGTGAATCTAGGGGATGAAATAACACACCCACACGTTGTTCAGCTGCCCCGCGCGAGGCAGGGCTTCAGCGGCTGCTGCGCTGACCGGAGCGGGTGGTGAGGCTATGAACTCTAGGGGTGAAGGAATGTACCTACACATTGGCCTGCTGCCCCGCAGGAGGAAGCCGGGGCTGTTGCGCATCCCTGCATGCCGAGTTGAAGCTTAGCTGGTTGGTAGGTCCGGCAAAAAGGAACGGACCTAATTCTTCGCGCTAACCGCTGTGCGGTTTCCTTCTTCTCGTAGGGCAGCTTTAGGTGGAGGGCTGCGAGGCGCTTGATGTGAGAGAGGCTGTGTGGGGCCAAGGTTGTCTTTTGGCCGTTAAGGAGGGACTCGGAGAAGGTTGAGAGTTGATCCATGTCGTTGGAAGCTGCCTTCAATCACGCTGCAGTTATATAGCGCGAGGGTTTTTGAAATTACAATAACGTGCAGAGAGACTCAGAGCTGCGTCGTAAAATGTCAAATACGGGTCCGGGTGTGTCGCGATCGCCCTCCTGGAGTTACCTACTCTACTCGAACTTTACTTAGCCCTTTTTTTTTTTATCTCCGGAGGCGACAGGTCATCGTAGCGGAGCGCGGGAATCTAGGGCGTACCAAGCCAACCGCTTCCTTTTCAAGCAAGTCGATGCCTTGCATTGATCCGAACCCCAAGACCCGGGCGGGTCATCACTCGCGTAAGCAGTCCTTCACGACCGCTCCGTAAAGCCTTCCAAGAAATCCCGCTCGCAGATGCCCACGATGAATTGCGACCAAGCGACGGAGAAGCCGCCCTTCTTCCCCCCGAAGCTTGGCGAGGAACCCGTCAGTGGAAGTGGAAATGCCGCAAATGCCGTGCGGGATGCGGCTCGGACAAGGGTGAAATACGACAGAAGCTAGGCAAGCGGGATCGTGGGACCGCAGTGACTCGGCGGCATGGCGGTCGGATCGTGGCATAGGTAAGGGGACCGTGGCATAGTAAGCAGGATGCGCCTCCCTCCGTGCCACCGCGGCCGCCCTGCTCATCCAGTTCTGCTCGCCTAGCTTTTGCCGCACCTACTCACCACACCCGTCTCAAAATCCCCGGTCGTTTGAGGGGCCTATCACTGCCCTTCGAGTTCCAGGCGATGTGCATTACTCATCGAATACCTCATGCCGGGCGTTCCCGCCCGCCCTGTAGCTCATGCCTGCGGAGTGATTGGTGCTGTCAGTTGAGGCCAGAATCGTAGAACAGTTGATTTTGAGCAAACCGGGCCACGCAGAAGCTGTACAATGGCAGTTAGCAACCCGCATGCTTCGTCAACAGCTGGTGTGTTCATCGGAAATGTGGGATTTTGGCGCATTGTCGTTTATCATATCGCGCAGCGTCTCATAGGGAGCTACCAGAACCGCGTATCGCACACCCCCTCTTTTTAGCTTCGCTTGCGCAATGCGCTAGCCGCGTGCGAGGGCACTCAATATTCAATACGATAAGGTTTGAAGATGTGCGCCTACCACCATAGGCGTGTTTCGGCCCACCACTTCAGCTTGTCGTGCCCTACTTCGCATTGTTTGCCGGCGAGCGCGTTGCCGTTACGATCGACGGCAGCCCTTCCTATAACCATTACGTCTGCAGCTTGTTTTCTGCGTCGTGCGGCGCTGAGCGCAGAGTACAATGGGTACTCACTTACTACGAACGTTCATCAGGCGTACGACGCTGTGCAGAACGATACGGACGTGGCGATTGATCTCGATTGGGTTGGTTCTTTTTCGTGTGGCCGTACTCCCTCACTCTCACCGGTAAGTCCAATTGCTGCGGGTGACTCCACCATCACACTGCATTCTTGTTCCGTGTCGGACAATGGTTATTCACGCATGCCACTAAAATCAAATAAATAAGTAGTGTAAGGCCAGCTGACGTGGCATCACCCGCTGCCGCTATATGGTCATTCCATTTGGTTCGTTTTTGTTAGTCAGGTTTGCAGGCTGCTTTGCCTGTTTTCCCGGCGTCAATCCTCGTCCCGGTCGACTTCCGATGTGTAGGGCCTGTGCTGTACACAGGGTGGTGGAAATGACTAGTAATAGGCTGTACATGGCTTCACAAAGTGTCTTCAAATACGGATGAACGAGACGGTAGGTACGCCTTCCGCCATATCTTCTCGTAGCAAGAAGCCAAGTTACTTTCCTTCGCTGCACACCCGAGTTTCGTATAACACCCGAAGTCGAAGAGTTGGCATCGATAGCAGCAACCAAACGTCCTTCGTCTTTGTTAGAGCGCTTCGTGTAATGGCATTTGGTGCACGCTCTACAAAAACGTCCAAACAGTTCTGTTTGGTTTATTTTGTTTAGAAGACATTGAAGAAAAAAGGAGGTTCGTACTTCATTTTCTCCAGGAGCCAAAAAGCCTCTGGTGCGCGTAGACGACATCCACGTTCCCGATACTTGTTGATAGACGTTAACACGGGTGGTGTTAATTGCTTCCGAAACTCTACGAGGGCGTTAACGAGGCCAACAGCGTCAATTGTGAGGGAAGGGTAGGCGGAGAAAAACGAGTCTGCGGAGGCATAGTTCGCTACGACTGTTGAGTGAAAGTGGAAAAGTGGTGCAACGGGGGAGGATGTTCGTGACACAACTTCGATTATTTTGCGAACAGAGTCGCTAAGACATATGATCCGCTCTATCTCGTATCGAGATCATCCGGATGCCAGACGGTGTCAGGGGTGCCAAAAAGGGCGTATCATTGAATACAGCCGATGTTATGCATATGAATGTTGAAGAGGTGACAAGTCGTCGGTGGGAAGGTGACCTGCTAAGGGTGAATACGAAAAGATGACAGGATTCGATTTGCGAAAGGTTGTAGGAAAGGATATGCCGTAGCGGAAGAGATGTGTAGGAGATGGAGTCAACCACGGAGCCCCTTACTTTGCATGCGAAAAAGACGAAATGTCGTTAAACGGTACGACGTCTGCGGCACTGAATGAGGCAGGAAGGAACTACTCCTCATCAGTTATTGGAAATGTCAGCAAGCGTTCCTAACTTGGAGGCCAAGCGGTGGCATCATCACACCGCGTTCTTGTTCTGTGCCGGACATTGGTTATTCACGCATGCCGCTAAAATCAAATAAATAACATGGCAGTACAGAACGAGTCGGATTAAATTACGCGGCAGCTCCGGCAGTCCGACTATCCACTACATCCATACTCTCATCGCTTGTCAACTGATCCATGGCATCGTTCGAGCCAGATGCGTCCCTGTGTGCACGAGCAGTCGTCAACGTCATTAGTTCCATGTTCCTTGAGCCTCCCAAGAACATCCTGCAGTGTTGAAGTCAGCTCCGTAATTTTCTGCGTCTGCACTTCAACAAGCTGTTGCAGCTGCTGGTGCGCCTCTTTAGTAACGAGGGGCGCTCCACCCATTGCGTATGCAGGTCCTGGAAGCAGGCCTCCGTTATTCTGAGGTGGTAGGATTGACTGCCTTGCGTCGTTGGCGGGTTGTGTGGACACGCTGGTGGGGACACCCGGTCGTGCGCCTTGTTTTGCGGCCGTTAATCATCCAATGCATTGAAAGTGTACCCGCTTACCAGATTCCGTGGACGTCTGAGACTTCGGCGGTCGAAGACTTGTCAACACTACCGCGGTGGCGGGTTGTGGAGTGGCGTTGCTGGAAAAACGAATAGTCTTCTTGTCTGAAACCGATCCTGTTAGCAAGTGTTACGCAAAAATAATTTAGAGCCACATACCAACAAGGACTGCCGACGTCGATGTGGACCTGCCATCAGATTGCAGCAATGGCGCAGTGGTTGTGCCAGATTGGGTGGGTGAGCGGGATCGGGATCGGGATTGCCTTCGGGGGCGTTTCACAGGCAGCTCCTCAGAGGGGGATAGAGGGCGGAGAGGGGTCACCAAAACGCCAGCTGTCGGGCGAGGTGCAGGCGTGGTCTTCTCGTTGATTGTTGGATGACGACAAGACGCCGGTCTTCCTCTCTTCCCAGCTTGTGAGCAACGCCTTTTGCCTTTGCGACAATTGCGGCAGACTCGGCCCACAATCGGAACACATTCGACCCCGCGCTCAATGCAGCGATCACAGGAGTCGAACGACGGAGGGACATTTGCAGAGTCGGGTTGACAGGTGACAAAGGGGAGCCGAGTTGGAGATCTACCGCGGGCTGGTTGTGGTGCTGTGGACGAGGGCGGCTTCTTGTCTTCGAGCCGTGAGTTGCGATGGAGCGATGGGTCGTCATCCCGCAATGTTCCAGCCGCGGACAAGGGCACGGCCAATGGAGGCAGCAGAACAGCACTGTGTGGTGAGTCTTCCTCCTCGCTTTCACAGTCACCTAGCGTCTTGGTCCGCCTTGCGCTTTCTGGATCGGCAGCCTTGCGCTTTCCCAACGCAATCTTCTTCCGTTTCCTTGCGGCGGCTTCTTCGTTGAGCTTTTCTTCTTCATCCTGGGCCTCACTCGCGGAAATTATCTCCCTCTCGATCGTCTTCACCTCTTCGCTTAGCATTTCCACGTCTTCCTCACCACGTTGCTCGTTTTTTACCGTATAATATATGCCCGCCGTCGGCTTCTTCCTGCCTGTCTCAGCGAAGGTGCGAATGACCTTGCGTCCGTGGGACCAAGGGTGGTCGACGACGTCTTCTAGCTTCCAGTTGATGATCCATGACCAGTCGATCTCGGCGTCAGGCGGGACTGACAGTGCCGAATCTACCGCGATGAGGATGCCGGGGATTTCAGTGGCCTTACGAATGAGAGACCTTACAGGGTTCTGTAAGGATTAGAGCGGTTCTTTACAGGCGCGAATAGCGGCGTGCCGCTTACCAAAGCCTGGCTCATTTTATAGGCGGCAAGATCGAAGTCTCCATCCAAGACGTCACCCCAAAAGATGCGGACGACCTGGCGGGCGATTGTAATGAGCTGTTCATTGACGCTTTGCATTGTCTGGGTGACTTGGTGAAGGGATAGTAGTGAAGTTATGGGTATGAAGAATTCACAAGCAAGTGTTGTGGTGCGCGTCAGACGCTTCCCACGCTACACAACGTGTGTGTGGCGCAAGATTTGCTTCACGCGAAGAGTCCACCAAGAAGACAAAAGTCTCCCCACAGGGGGGGGGCGCCTTGAACCTGTTCCACGCCAACATGGCGGGACACCAGCGCGATAGACACCACCTAGCCACCCCAACCACAACGTAGCCAAACCCACACATGACCCGGCCCAGACTATAGACTCATCACTACGTAAAAATGAAATGAAACTCCAGCTGAAATATGAATGAACAGCCCGAACCGTTCAACAACAACGGAGAACCGTGGGAACAAACCTCATCGACGAGACGACAGCGACAACGAACCTCCAACACCACACAGACAACCGCTAGCCCAACACCACCGAGAGTGCTACCACACATCACCCGCCCTGGGCACCCACACATCGCATGTCCTGGCAGTACACCTCACTCCAGTCCCCCCTGACGGTTTTCCACAAATACACATCCATCGCGACACCCACACCCTTGACCAACTACACCCCACTACACGACAAGAATGGCCAGCAATCCCGCAGCCAAAACTCCTCATCCGTGTCTTCGGCACTGCAACCATCCAAGCCAACGATCCAGAGTTTAATGGCCCAACGTTCATTACCCACATCGACGCAAACATTACTGAAGTTATCACCCCCCTACAGGTCGAGAAAATTGATGCAAAAGGACCCAGAGGCATCCCCTCCCCCCGCTTCAATGTCCTCGCCAACAGCCCAACCACTAACCCGACAGCATGGGTCGAAATCAGAAAATTCCTCATGAAACTCCACCATCCATCCATTCTCGACGGCGTTGGCACTGCCGCACCCCTCACCACCTGCCAAATCTGGTTCTCGGTAGCGCACCCCAAAGGCCTCTGCCCTTTCCCTTTAATCCCGGGCTGGAACGGACCCAAGCCGGACTTCACCAGAGCCCAGAGCAACTGGGGCCGAGGCCGTGGACACTCAGGATGCACCTGACGTACCACGAGACACACATACGCACATAATGTAAAACGAACCGTACCAACACCCCCCGCCCCACCCCTGCCAGTGACACCAACGATCTGTACAATAGAATGTTGACCACTGTAACCTGAATGTCCATAGTAGATGCCCATACAACGGCATGTCGGGTGACACATTTATTTCTCCGTAGTATAAAATTCGCGGCGCAAAGCCCTTTATTGCCATATGTTCATGTGCTTCGGCGCCATATGAAGTGACGAACTTGATGGCAATGTCCTTGGGGCTGTCTTCGCGAGTCTTGGCGAGATACGTGACGCAGGTGGCGTCATTTTCCAGAGGCCTCCGATAAGTAAACTCGAGGTGGGTGTTGGTGCAACGCTCCGTATACGTGGTGGGGGAGGGCCAGAATCGAGGGTGGAAGACAGGCGTACGGTCATACGGCGCAACTGCAGCATCGAGCTGCTGGTACCACATATCTAAAAGCGTAATAGATTCTCTCAGAGCGAAGAGAATGCGTGCATTCGGAGGGACTGGCTGTCATCATGGGTAGAGTGGAAGGGAACCCAGATGTAATCTGTGAGTCGCTGAACGGTGCAACGACCGACGACAACGCCACCCATGGTCGAAAACCATGGTCCAGCATGGGCGATGATAAAAGCGGGGCAACAGGGGACGTGCATGGACGGGTGTGATGCTGGTGAGGGTTGGGCAAAAACCCAAAGGGTTTTTCGGTCTGAGGCTGGCCCGACCTGTGGATTTCAAAGAGCTGTGAGGGCGGGCTGGGCCACTCAGTTTCAACAGCTAACACTTAGACTAGTGTGCAAAATTTATTACTATTGAAAGGAAACTACCCATTGCCATGTCCGAAGGGATCCTGACACTTGTTGGGAGTATGCAGGACACCGTCACTTCAACACACGGACAGCTAACCACTGACGTTACATACAAAGCAGGGAGAGGGGGTCACCAGGGGATATATGCATAGGCCGACTAAAACTACATACGCACACCTCTCGCTCGGGAAACGACCACACGCCGCCAAGGGTACAAAGGCACCGCGATGGCATTATATACATTACACGTTCGGCGGAGCCAATCGGCTGCTGAACAGAGAAAAGGAAAGAAGGAAATGAAACAACGAGGTCCTCCATTGTGTTCTAGGCTGTCCGAATGGGGCCGATGCGAAAGCGAAAACAGGACAAAGGACGAAGGCGCCTAGGTCACACATATGTCTCGGCAACGGCATGGTATGTCCCCTTGGTCTTGCCATCGCTCTTGAACCCATGCCGTGAGAGGTGACAGGTATCGACCTGGACGCTGGTTGCATCCCAAGTTGAGCGAGTTGGACAACAAGAACGCTTCGCGCAGCCACTGACGTTCCGTTTTGATCCAAAGATAAGCGACGGCTGGGAGATGGGTGTTGACTTCTGACGTGACCACGTTGTCCCGGGGCTTGGAACACGCGATACTGGGCGGTCATGCACCGGCGGTGGTCGAAATTGCCATCGTACTCGACTGGCGAGGTGGCGGAGTCCGAGTGGGTATGGGTATGTGTTCTACCCTGGCCGATGGCGGCTGAAGATGTGTGGGGAAGGGATACACCACGTTGGCGCTGGCATCTTCGAATTCAGAGTCAGGCTCGGGCTCCTCTTGGACGTGTAATTTGGCCCGCTTTGCCTTGACCAGCTCATCCTGATCAAAGTCATCGGCAAGAGCCGTCAAGAAAGGCGCAGTGGGCATCAAAGGTGCTGTCATCTCCGCAAGAGGTGACGGATGAAACTCGTGCTCGCCGTCGATGGCTTTGCCTTTGGACGTCACCAGGGCTCGTTGCAGCCTGTATACATGCAGGTACTGAAGCTCGGTCGAAGTTCGCGAGGGTGGGGGGACCGTAATCCCACTCGAGCGGAGTTGATCCTCTTCACGTAAGGACCGACGTTCTTCATTCATAGACTCCATCTAAAAATGGACCTTTAGGGTTTGAACTGCGTGCAATTCGCAAGTTCCTTCGACAACTCAGTGGGGTTGCCCGCTAAGCGAAACAATTTTAGCCGAAAGACGCGCCGCCGCGCCGACCAAAACGGGCGGCTGAGAAACATTTCTTACGTAAATGCCCACGGGAAACGGCGACAGCTTTCGAAATGAAATGAGCCACTGAGTGACTGAGTCGTGCACGCGTGAGATCCGATGC
Source organism: Tylopilus plumbeoviolaceoides (assembly GCA_003316375.1). NCBI lineage: Eukaryota > Fungi > Basidiomycota > Agaricomycetes > Boletales > Boletaceae > Tylopilus > Tylopilus plumbeoviolaceoides. The sequence continues at coordinate 1,188 of QFES01013062.1, read as the reverse complement.
AGCCAACAACGTTCGCCAGGGCCGCCGCCCAGCTGGCTAGGGCAGCGCGGCGAGCTTAAATAAGTAACCATTGAGGCTGCCGCTGCATCTTTCCTTCTTCGTCTTTCAGGGCTGACGGAGATGCTGGCGCCACTGCTTGTACTACTGCGGCGATCCGCAGGCTTCCATTTTGGCTTTAGCTGTGATGCCGCCGAACGCCTTTGTTACAGATCGCGGCATTGTCAACCCGCTGCACCGCGATTGGGCCACGGTCATTTCATTTCTTAGCAGCAATGCCAACCGCTGCGGCGGAAAACGTGTGCAGATAATCCATCGCGGAAAAGGTAGCGATCGCGCCGCAACATCGACGCATCACGAAAAAAAATTAGCGAGTTGCGCCAAACAAATGCGAAAACCTGGGGCGGAATATCCGTCGCGAAGAAAATAATCCGTTCGCACCGAGAGCTCTAGTGGCAATCATCTCGGTGGGGGTAATCGCGCTAAATACCCGAAGCATCTAAAATAAATCGGTGAGCATCTTATGTTACCACTGGGACCACCCGTCTGAATCCCTTCCAACGACCCAACGGCGACGACGCGTACCACTTGCCCACCACCGACGACAGCGCGAATCGTGCCCTGACTGACAACGACTCGCGCCACGCGCGCTACCCCCTACCTTTACCACCAAAGACTAGACCGCCAGGACGCAGCGATGACATCGCGTGAGACCACCGGCACTACAAAAGCTTCAAAGACGATTTCATTCGGTGCGAGGGCGGCGGGCTAGACTTTTGTGCGGCGCGATGGGCGGATTTTTCGATTTTTTGGCGCAGCGGTTTTTTCTTCGCGACGGATTATTTGTGCAGGTTTTCCACCATAGACCGGTTACTTAAATGGCCTAAACCCGGTGAATTTTGCCAAGTGAAATCATATGAGCGACGGAGGTGGTTGGCATGCGCAGAATTGGCGAAACAGGGCGAACTTCGAAGAGGCTGAAAGAAAAACAACCGCCACTCGAAGGGTGACGAACGGGCGGTTGCGAACCCTGCACGCACTTTCCACCACGCGGCAATGCCTACATAGGAGGCAACAAAGGCTTTGTCAGCAGCCTAAATCCCATGCACGCCCCAGGGCGGTCTCAGACGCAAGGAAGAGGCCTTGGGGACTATCGACTCTGTGCTCTGAACTGCAACCGCCCCCCCCCCC
>QFES01012755.1:0-14426 GCA_003316375.1 Tylopilus plumbeoviolaceoides | reverse complement strand
AGTGACGGTGCGACGCGGCAACGGGAAGTATTCCATGATGTATTGCAACCGAAAGCACTGGTGAAAGAGTGAGCATCAACGGTAGAGCATCTAATACTACTCATAGTCACAGCCGTAGTCCTCGCGTGTAGATCAAATACGACGGAGCCGTGGGGGCAAGTGGTACGGCAAACGACGACATTGTGTCTAAATTTTTGGTCAGCGTCGAACTCGCGAAGAGAATGAGTACCATGCATCGTGTATGCGCTCGCATGATGTCGTTGGTGGCCACCCGTGATGCAACTGGGCAGGAGAGGAAGTAATTGATAATGTAGTATAGTCACTTATGGGCTCGGACTAAATCCAAAGTAATGAAACATGTACAAATCGCAGCATATCGGTTGTGGCGCAGTGCACAAGAATCCGGGTAGCACCGTGGTGCCCAGGGGTCGATGTTCGATCCCTGGGCATGACCAATCTGCCCGAAATGCTTTCCCTCATCAAGACCTCGATCACGTGTCATCTTGTGCTCCAAGCCGTTCGGAGGCTCGCAGCGGAAGAGAATGCCCACAAGACCGTTGACATCAAGCGATATGCGGCGGCTCGATCGAGGGATCGTGCGTTCTGGACGGCGTTCTCCTCAACAAGGACATCATCTGCGCCGAAGAATATAACGGCCACACATCCTATTGCTGGACTGCCCGTTGGAATACAAGAAGGGGGAAATCAGACGAACATGGGGTTTTCCAAGGAATCAGATTGGGCGCGTATGCAAGAGATTGAAGAAGAGCGAGTCATCGCGCAGTGCAAGCGTTTACTCGAATTCAAACCTGACCTCGTCATCACTGAAAGGGCTTTTCAGGTACGTGCAAGATCATGGACATGAAGTCATATAGATTGTACGAGAGTGTGAGCGTCAAGGTGTGTCGCTGCCGGACTGAAACATTTTTTCTGTGGAGTCTTGACCACCGACGACGTAGATTCAAATATTCAAGACAGAGATCGAGGTTTGGTTTCTCCGGTCTCAGATGGCGGTGTCCTATTCGATCTGAATCCGACCCTGGGAAGCCTGTGGAACAGGATGGCCTTCCTGCTCAGGTGACAATACCAGAAAATGTATGGGTCACTGCAGACCTCCTGTTTGAGGCCCTCAAGTCTTTGCCTCATCAATACCGTTGGTTGTGGTCTCGAAGAATTGTACTTTGAGGGATGCTCCAGGCTACTGGGACCCGCCGTCAAAGAGACCGTCATGCTGGATGGTGTGTCTTGTGTATCACCCGGTAGCAAAAATACTGACACCTCCACCTAGGAGCGAAGGTTCCTGGACCCTATCCGCGGTACTTTCAAGGCACGATGATCTAGCACTTGGATTTCAACGACTTTGTCCTTGCAGAAAAGTGAGTCCCTCTGCTCGAGCAGCCTCAGCCTCTTCCATACTTTAGTGCCACGCAGACCACCTCGTGCGTCAGGGCCAACCTCTGGCAGTCCGTAACGTCCTCGAGGGCATGATCAAGGCGCACGAGATTCAAGACAGCTTCGCCCTCTTGACTCGGAATTCGTTCAACTGAGTTGGCCTCGACCGCGTCGTACTCGTCAAAGTCGACGGCACGGCTGTAGTCTCCAAGCTACTGTGAGCGCCTCATTCTGTTCGTTGCTGTCCTCGTGTGGCTCACGCGCTATAGTGGACTCTCGTGCCCATACCATTGATACTATTTCCCAGGCTTTTGTCGACGGCCAGTCGCTCCGCACGTGCCGTGACTCATGCTCCCAACACGGGCTCTCACAAAACTTCAAGATAGGCTGCCGGTCATGCATGCTCTCGTGCCCGCAGGATGCCAGTGCAGTCACGCTATCAGGATAGCCCTATTTTGCATGATGTGCATACGCACCATATAGAGTTTGAGCTCGGTGGCCAACAGCTGTCACGCGTCATGCGTCACACCCTCACTTTGTCTTCCGTACCCGTCCGAGTACGCCACCCATCACAGCGCCAGCCTCCTGGCCAGCGAGCCGCATGGCACTCGCAAGGGACACAAAGACATCGTGCGTGCTCCCCCTCCTCTTCATGAGTCCCCTCCTCATCATAGTCCTCACTCCAGTGCCGCCCTTCTCTTCGCCATGACGACACGACGACGGCGGATGGACTCGCGCTACCACTGCCCTCTGTTCACCGCAACTGCGCCCGTATCCCTTCGCCGCTCCCACGAGGACGACGATTGGGCGTGCAATTCGTTCTCGTGCCAAGCACTGTCCTCTTCGCCACGACGACACGACGACTAACACGGATGTCATTGAGAGCTCGTTCAAGAAACGCTGAGTTATTCGCGCCACATGAACCAGATGATGATGGTGACATGTATGCTTGCAGCACGACCATTTGGTGGGGATGACGACGATGACGACGCTGTGGTGACACGCACCAGCTAGGAACGACAACGTGACAACGACGCTGGGGTTGGGAATGACATTTGCGCGCGCCATACATATGGCCTAGCCAGCGAGGATGACCGATGGTACCTGAGCATGCGCGTGCCACACGCTACAGTCGGACCCGTTCAAAGCCCCCAGTACTACCCCTCTTTTTCAGCCTCGCTCGGCCAAATTTTACGCGAGCACTCCGTCACCGAACTCCATCTCTCCCCTGACGCCGGAAGGTGGAATTACGACAAGTGGGGGTATCCAGATCATGCCAACGTCGGGACCGAGCTCTCGGCGTAAATGGCAGACGTTGGACAGTATCGTGCGTATCTTGCCCTTGTTCGCACATCCACGCTTAGTGTTCCTGCAGCGTGAATGAACGTTAGATGTGTCTAGGCAATGTTCTTGCAGGCCTTTTTCGCGCTTCCCTTGGATCCCTGGTTGATCAACGCACTTCCTTGCCAAGCTCCGCTTTTCTTCTTTCGTCTCCTACAGACTCACTCCTTACACACTCTGATACGCCGTTCCTCAAGCCTTTGCCGTCCGAGTCGCGTGCAAGACTGTTGGACCCACAGCACGTATCCGGCGCAGATTGGCATGGCCTTGAGGTTTATGTGCATTCTACCGAGACTGGGATTGAGTTAACGTTGGGAGTGCAAGCCATGCTCAATCCGGTGAGACAGTGGAGGAAGACGACGAGGTAAGACAGATAAAGCATTCACTTCATTGTCAGGCTGAACTTCTTCGCCAGATTGGTTGTTTCAATCTGTTCAATCGCATCATTGATGTACCATGTCCATTGCAAGATCGAGCTCGGTCCGCCTTGTTGTGCCAGATATTGGGGGATACAATCTCTCACCCGAGCCGGTGTTCAGCAACGACACTGTTCGCATATATAGTCCAAATTCTCGTAAGGCGGCGGCCTCTTTCGTAACACATTGATCACTAACATCGTTTTTTTTCTGAAGTGTCTCTGGATATGGCGATGTCATGGCCAGAAGTCAGCATATTCTTCTGTTGTTAGCTCCTCTTTTCAAATTGTAAGTGAATTCGTTTCTAACTTCTGCTCATTACTCGATCGGCTGACTCCGACAGACGACTAGTCATCATCATGCAAATGTTTATCGTAGTCATCAATGAAACCTTTGAAGTCGCCGAGGAGGCCAAGAAGCAAAAGCAGGAGGAGCAAAATCTCGCCCCGCCAGGGTTGCCTGGTTTAGCAAGCTAGATCCCTATCGATCGTTTAAGGGGAAGCCGACACCGATGAAAATCGAAAGTCTGACCGCAACCTTGGTTCCTGGAGGCTGAATCGCTGACAAACCTGATAATATTTCTGTTCCACAGCACCGGGTGGGTACCATGATTCTCGATTTTAGATCATTGCTGACTTGTTTTCGCGGAGACGCACTTCGCACAACTCGAAACCGAGTCGCAAATCGCTTCGTCATTGCCAGAGTTTATTGGATTGCGCTCCATAACCTCTTCGTTGTGAAAGCGCACTCTGAAGAAATTCCACTCCGTGAATCGCGAGAGACTCTTGCCGAATCAGAAGGACCAGAGGACATAGCAATACGAGAACGCGACTCGTCCTTGTAATAAACTACGTTCATTCCTAATAAATCTCCTCCCTCACTATTCGAATGTAGGGACGTACTGGAAAGATTGAAGCGAACGTCATCCGTCCCCACACCGCCCAAAGATACCCACAAAGGCAAAATCATGCAGTTAATTGCGACGTATTAGGACTACGACAGGTCACTCCTCATTTTTTCACCCTCTTCGCTGCCTCTGCCAGCAGCTCATTTGCGTAGTGACGGAGATCGAATTCATTGCGACCCACCCTCTCATAGTGCTCTTGCGCTATCCCAATTATTTATGTTGTTAGCGGTCCTTGGTAATGTAGTGATCACTCATCCATCCACGATAATAACTTCGGGTCCCTGTGCCCCGTGTCTGGGGTGACCCGTTGCCGTCGACGGCGTTTTCTTTCCATTTGTCATTGCTCATCCTCTTTGAGATCATGTCGCAAGTGGGGTGGATCGATGTTATGGCGGCCACAATGAGCATCACTGGCAAAGACCAACAATCAAAGACCAGTGTGTTGCAGGTCAATACAATCTTCTTCGTGGTCTACGACTTGGTTGTGACTCAGGTGCTTACTTTTCTCTACACTTCTCACTCACTGCTCAATACAAATACAATTGACAGCTAAGCAATGTGATTCCGAGTAACATCGTCTCAAGGTGCGTGGCTGATACCTCTAAAGTGGTTAAGCATTTACCTTCGATGGTATGTCAGGCATGATAGCAAAGCTTTGGCACAGACAATGGAGACGATGAATACATTTCATAATGTGGGCACAAGCATGGAAGAGACAACTTTCAGAGTGGCCAAGACCACTGGGTTAGTGGCTGTGTTTGTTCATGCTCAACGTTAACACCCTACCTCTGTAGGAGCCTGCCAAGCTTTGAGTTAATCTGTTATCCCACCCATCTCACTTATTCACTGGATCGAGTTTTGCAATGCATTGCGCACGGCGCAGTCGCTTATCCTGGGGCATATATACCCCTTTCTGTATACTTGCTCAGTCATGGTAGGGCCACCCAGCACATGGCCAAGATACCATGCAAGATCTCAATTCAAATACTGGGTGCTCGATTAAGAGCGCAGAAACCCGTGTCGCATGCATGCCTAATGTGTAAGATCAAGTCGCTCTTAAAGTGTCCATCTCATGTTCCATGCAGCCAGAATTTATTGACATGGTGGCTTTGAGATGACGCATTTCGAACTAGACAGCTAAGTACATAGAATCCGCCATATCGTAACTACATTTAAAACTACTTGTAATGTTTGCACTGCTTACATCATTCCTTACTCGGCGAAGTTGACGACCCAAGTGTATACTACTAGGACTGCCGTGCCTTGTGCTAAATATTCTATCCACACTCCTGATTTATACCCGGAATGCCTCCTAAAGTTTCCAAGGTGAAGACAGGGGACGTGAACAAACAAGTATCCACCAGTGTAGAAGGAAAGGGCAAGGTGAGCGTATTTTTGTTGACTACTAACCTTCAAAAACTCATTTGGAATAGAAGAAGAAGAAAACCCACAGTACCCACTTGGAAGATGGCGATGGAAATATGCTCGCATCTGTGGATGAGAGGATCCAGGAACGCCAAAAGCTTGATTCTCTTGCGGAAGCTGCACAACTTGGCTGGGCACGCTTAGACATCTTGAAGCACTCTGATGTTATCAAGTTCGGACGATGGAATTCGAGAAACATCAGTACCACCAAGGCGAGTCGGTTGAAGGATTCATTCTTGTTGAACGGTTTGGATCGGTTCAACTCCCTTCACGCGATCCCATTGGTCGTGAGCAGGGATATACTCAAGGAAGGCATCTACGCCGACCAGAAGGATTTGCGGGAGAAATTGCCTGAGCTGCGCCTCGAGCCGGATGTTGTGGTTTTCGCTGCGGGTGGCCAGCACCGATACAAAGCATTGGAGCTATGGAAGGAATACCAGGAGGAGCAACTGAGATTGTTGGAACAACGGGCACAACAACTTCGTATTCAAGACTCCGATGCTGATGAAACATTACTCGCTCGTGAGGAGCTCGACAAGGTGGTGATGCCAGAGGCGAGGAAGTTGAAGAGCATATTAGCATTTGGAGGACAATGGGTGGTTGTGTTATTTGACGCCGGTAAGTTGTGACATCTCCTGCGGTGATACCACCTTTTGGCTTTACCCCAAGAATGTAGAACCATGCTGATGATTATTTTTTTCATGGGCAGAGAAAGTTGACGCCAGGCTGGGGCTATATTTATCCCAAAACGAAACCCGTTTCACGTATATGGAGTCCCCAGAGGAAGGTCTGGTGCAGAGATTGAAAGAACGCCTAGCACTCGACCAGGACTGGGTAAACTTCCCCAAATCGCCGGTATCTAAAGGACCTGTCTATCGTCAACACGAACTACTTGCACAAGAGCACGTCTTTGAGTTTCTGGAGACCTGTGTTCACGCAGGGAGCCATTATCTCGGCACATCGGAGTTCACTCTTAACCAGTTTTATGGGCACATGATGTCATCATACGGTGGGGTGAGTTTTTCCATGTCACTGCACTGAAGAGGCCAAGAGACTGAGGGTTGTATTCAGATACTCACTCACTTGTCGAAGATGCTCGAGATGCGACTTCATATGTGTTTCAATACTGTAAATCTAACGGATCGCCGCCTCCAGGGACTAAGGAAGAAGGCTCCCGAGAACTCGAATGGACCGACCGAAGAAGCACTGGCCCTTTATGAAGAACTAGCTGGAGCGGCCTTTGTTGGGGAAGCCTTGACGGAAGGGGTATACAATGTTCTTGATGACGCGTGGCAAGAGAGCTTTCAGAGGAGGGAGGTGCAACAGCACTTCGGCATGGAGGATTCCACCACCTGGTTGGCAGCTTGGGACCTATACGTCAACAACCTCCCCAACTTTTTGAAAACGTTCGTTGCGAGCCTTGAACAGAATGACATCCTAGAGACTCTGCCGAAGGAGGTACAGATCGCACTGAGGACATGCGCAGCCAAAGTTTCTTTCATCCTGGAGCTCCAGCTAGCTTGCGATTCACTAAAACCTTACGTCCTCTTCCCATTCATGTGCAAGAGTATGTTCGCCTGCATAGCGCAAAGGCTGGATACTATCAAGTGTGCCATAGCTGAGGTTAGATTGGATTCGTTTGGAAAGTCTTCAATAACACTGACATCCTTCAAGCTATCTAGCTGGTGGTCGCCATTCATCTACATGGCCAAAGCCCACGGCATGGGATGGCAAATGAAGTCGTCCTCAGTGGAAATGATGCGAGCAATTATGTCGCACCCCCTCATTTCAATGAAGCAGCGTGAAGTGGCGTTGAACAACGTAAGTCGTTGTGGTCCTATATAGATTTGGACATCGCCAACTTTGTACATCAGATCATAGGCACCATCCTCAACGAATACCCAGCAATCCTGCGTCTGGAACAAGAGCTTCAGGAAGTAGGCATGCCGCAACGTCCCACCACGATTAAAGCTCTCAGTTCGATGTTCTCCTTGATGCCAGGGAAGAATAAGGAAAAACAGAGGAACGAAGAAGAAGGGGAATACATTGCCGGCCTGGACTTGGATGAGGAAGAGGAGGTCCGAAGCGAGGAGGGAGAAGAAGCCACTCAAGCGATTTGCCGGGGTAGGAAACAACGAACAAGAAAAGCGGATGAAGCAAGAGAGATGAAACCAACTCCAGGGCCTTTAGAGACCGAAGTCATTGAAGCTGCCGCCATCATTGCTACCGCAAAATCCGCTACCCTCGCCAAGTCAGACACCATCCTACAGCCAGTTCTTCAACCTTGGTCGCGCATGTCTAAAGTTTCTTCCGACGTCATGGATAATACATTCCGAGGGCAAGCCCTCCTTGCTTTCCATACCTTCGAATGGGCAGTGGGTACAGGCCCTTCAAAAGCTCGCAACTGTCGCACCTTGGCACAAATTTCGATACTGGAGGACTCCATGGTGAAATCATACCGCCCCTACCTGTTAAGCATTCCTGGGGGTGCGGCGGTATACCTTCGATCAGCTATGTTCAAATCATGCTCCAAATTTTTCGTGACAGTCGCTCACAAATCCCGCGCTTTTCGACAATCAGCACTCGCAAAGAATTCTGGCGCTGCTCCAGAATCTAATAGTTTCTGGCCGGACCAGATTGTGGTCAACCCACTCATATTGGATACTACGACATCTTTCGATCTCTTGCAAGAATCGAGCAACTGGCGGAGGAGCAATCAACGCACCCAGCAGACCATTTCGATTCAAAAAATTGTGACTTTGCTAGAAAATACCTCTGCCTGTTGGGACATCCGGTCTATTCAACCAGCGAAGGATCACGAGGAGAAGCCTGCTCTTGAGCAGAACATTCAAGATGCACTAGAGAAGTTGGTTGAGGTATGCAGTTAGCGCCTGCGTTTATGCATGTCACCTATCTGAAAACTCGCTCTAGGAGATTTCAAAGAATGCCTGGCTTCAGCGACACCCAAGATATAAAACCGTTGACGTAGCTCAATTTGAGGAAGATGCGACAGCGGAAAGGCTTCATATCCACTACTCCCATCAACTTAAAAATGATACCCCACGAGCGGGTATACTTCCTCGATGCAGAAACTTTAAGTTACTCACAAAGGCTGAAGAGGAAGAGGCGTTGCGGCAGGAATGCGATGGCAGGGAAAGAATACTTGATGGGTTGAAAAGGCCAGAAAGCACTGGCAGCGGCGTGACAAAATACCGAGAGGAGTTGGATACGAAGGAAGCGGAGGGTAAGTGAATTCATGCAAGGATTCAACGAAATGACGCAACTTGGATATGTGTTTTAGCAGAAGTCGATAACGATTTAGAGAGGATCAAGCCCAAAGAATTTGAAGACAAGGCGCATACCGGTGGGAAGAGCAAAGTACTCACTCCGGATGCGACGGTTTGTGCCTCGGGATTAGAGGGCATCTCAACGCTCAATGAAAGTCGCATGACCTTTGCTGACGTGGAGTTATCCCATATGACCTCCGACTTACCCCCTACGTGCACAGAAGATGAAGGAACGGCAGCGACACCCCTTCAGTCGGTGATAACCACTTCAGATGTGCCCAGTCGCTCTGACCTCATGAAAGCCTATAGTATGGACACCGAAAGACCAGGTGAGCGTTTTTTCCACTTGTGTTCTTTGTGCGTGCCTTTTGTTTCGCGCACATTCCCCAATGGATTTTTTGCGTTGTTCTAGTGTTTGTGTATTCTGTATATGATTACTGAAATGCTTTTTCTGGTAGTAACACAATCCGTTGGAAAACCGAATCTCAAACGCACAAGCTTGTCTGAGTCGTCTACTGACAATAGGGATAGTGATGATGAAGCTATTTGTGGTATGTAGCGACTATCTGTGGTTTTGATGGGTGACGTATCAATCCTTGTGACTGAAGGTAAATCAAGGCCAAAACGACGTCACATAAGGACGGACAGATGGGAGGCAGGAGAGTACAGTAACATTCGACGAAACAACTTCGAATGGAATGGTTAAGTATATGTGAATTTGTGTATAATATTTATATTTATGCCGAAATAGCTGGCATAGTCCGAGTGCCCAAGTCTTGGATCGACCTACACAACGTGTCTCTTTTTGTCCCGCCTGATATTTGGTCACCCCCAAGTTAACAGTTTTTCTCTAGTTGCACTATGAACCTCCCCCAGGATATCAATGCATTGTATGTTAGTATTGCTTGAACCTTACAGCGGACTAACTTGTCATGTAGTCCGCCACAAGAAGCTCCTCAGGAAGGTGAAGCTGAGGTCTCAATCGACGAGGGGGAGGAAGACCAGCCATTTTCCATTGGAGTTGTCCCAGAGCAATATAACGATGGTCCAGAAGTCAATCATTCGCAGGCCATGGTTGGGCAGGCTATCATGGACGATGCCCAACGGGACCTCACCGAGGCAAATTATTTGGCTGAGTTTCATTCCAAGGAAGCAAAGAGAACCAAGCTTAGCAGCTTGCAAAGGCTTTTCGAGCACAACAACTCTATGGATGCTCTTCGTTTACTTCAAAGACGCCGCTACCTGGAGGTCGACGAGCACTTCTTGCTCAACAAGAATTCTCCCGGAACGTTCCTTCACATGGCTGGACATTATCTCGACTATGTCCTCTATGTTGGAAATAGGTTGGGTCTTGATGCAGCACTACCTTCTGAGCGTGTCCTGGCGGATCACCGTTTGGAATTTCGCTTGAATTTCGGCCAGTCCTACCGTCTCTGGCCATCTGCCAATACCAAAGACCTTCCATTTGACCCCATGGGACGGATGCTGTGTTTGGGTTCCCGAAATCAAGAGCAAATCTGGTTGGCACTGGTTCCCAAGTCTAGCCTTCGGACAAACCAGGTCAATGGCCCCCGCCCCAGGCCGCAAGAGAATGTCTTGGATGCACGGACTTCGGCGCTGAAGAAGGAGCACTATCATATGTTGTGCATGTTCTTCGCCTCTGCATTGAGTGAATTGCACATAGAAGATATGCATTGTCGTTCAACCTACCCTCAACCTCTTACCTTGGATACTCTCAAAGCATCCACGGAAATACTGTAAGGAATCATTCACTCGTTATTATTTGGACGTCAATAACCTCTGGCTATGTTAGTGGAAGAGAGAATGAGCGCCACCGCAACTTTCATCTGACGCTTCAGCAATTCCATGCCCTTCATGGATTTATTCTCGACCACTGGGTTCGTTGGGTTGATAACGCTCCAATGGCATGGAAAGAAGATGGATATTTGCTTCGCCATGTACCTGTTGCAATTACCATTCGCTACGGACAGAACCAAGATCTTCGGATGAGTACAAGAGAAGAAGCAATTACCCAAGAGAGGGATATTTGGGACGAGGATCACGATTATACCCACCTTATGACGTTCACCTTTTCTTTAGCCAGTCATGTTACGTGAGTCTCTTCTTTTTGTTCATCAAGTGATATAACTTCTAACCTTTGTATGTCAATCCTAAACCAGGTTTTCCAATGTAGACCGTTGGGATGTCGTATCTCCAAGGGTGATCGAACGGAAATATGGTAGAGTCTTTACTGGGCTTCCCGGTGATAGTAATAGGAAGGTGATCGAAGATCTTGAGGACTATCCGCTTACACATGAGGATGCCGATGAAGTGCTCCCTATCTATACGGAGAATGGATTCGTTATATTTCGCAGATTACCATCGGAGGGTTATTCAAGTCCTGGCGGCGCTCTTTTCGATCTCGCTCTTGTGCCAAAACTCTTCCGGTCTTCTGAGGAGGACGGAATGCTCTTTCGTAGAATTCCTTGCTCTGTTTACCCCCTGGCCTTTAGCAAGACGCTTGGTAACTTTCAAGCTGATTGTCTTATTCAGTCCTTCGAAGAACCGCTAAAAATGATCAATGAACCACTTCGTCCGCCTCTAGAAAATGACGATTTCCAGGATGATGAAAGTAACTCTTTGTTCGGTGATGAGGAAGAGGAGGCTGGCAGAGGATATCCCATTCTTGGCTCCCCAGTTCTCCATGGATTGCGTTGTCAGGCTTACAACAGCTTGTCCCACCGAGTCCGCAACCGAAGCAAGTTCCATCAAGTTCAGCTAGGGAAGATCACGTCCGCAATTTCCGGAACTACCGCAACTGGCACAGCAAACCAGGCTAGCTGGCAAAGACGTCTTCATGGGTGTCGCAATAACTTGCCGCATGAACTCTTTCATTTGAAGATTCAGGGTGATGATCAGCCTCAAGCCATGCGGATGGAAAATACATACCAGCTAGAGGTTTTTCGGATGAAAGAAGAGGATCGCAATGGAAGGTAGGTATTTCTGCTACTAAGGTCTATCATCTTTTCCCTTAAGAATATCATTCATAGGACAATATACGACAAAGTAATAACGCCACTACTGCAATCGTGGACACATGGCAAGGTTCAGAAAGGTCTTCAGGAGGCTCTCATTTCGTTCAAGCCAAATGTAAGAATTTTAAATTCCAATTCCATTGTGACATTTCAAGCTGATGGCGACTTCAGATTATTCCCCAGATGTTCGAGTGGACTACTTATCCAATCACAAGCTTTTTAGAATTGGCTTGGAACACGGTTGAACCCACATTGGAAGCAGGCGTTCCAATCGATCCGCATCTGGTGGAAGCAATATCCTCCTTCGAAAGGTCACTCAACTATGGTCACACAGGGGCTGCTCGAGTTCTTACTCGCGCCCTAATGGATCGAATGTGGCTTTCGCTTGGAATAATCTTCGATGGATTCCCATGTTTGTCTAATGGATTCATTTCGCATGAAGACCTTATAGCAAGTAGCGTCATTAAGATTCGTACCGACAACTGGCCTATGGATCGTCGTACCAACCAACCCAGGACCTCCTCCTCTCGAGTTCAAAGGTTGACGTATGGAGATCGGCACTATCAGGTACGTCATCCTTCTGGTAGGAGCCATAGAACATTGAATGATAATATCTTATAGACATATATCGCCAGATTCCAGATCATTCATGCTACCAAAAATCTCCCGAATGACGTGTATTTGGAGAAACATCATCCCGCCAGACGCCTGGCTTGCTATGCTGCTGAAATAGGCCTGCGTGTCTACATTTCTGATGTCGCCACACTTTTGGACCAGAGCATCGGGGAAGATCTCATCCGTGGTCGGGAACTTGAAGATCACGATATCTCCCCAGAACAACTCAGGCGCGGTATTGCGACAAGGAAACAGGCCTTGGAGAAGTGGAAAAAATTAGACTTCCCATTGACGTATGCAGAGGATGCTTTGGCCCATCTAATGCATGCGCTGGCAGACCATCGACAAACTGGTCAGAACGCATTGCAACTGATCAAGTCGGAAATCGGTGCAAAGTCGCAGTCTTTTTTCGTAGAAAAGCTTCTTGCGGCTTGTAAACCGAATGTTGCAAGACGCCAGCCTCCTTTTATTCAGAGCGGAAAGGCGCTCGATGTCATCAAGATGAGCATTTCTTCGATCACATCCGCATTCAAAGCAGCCAGATTGGTAGATGCAGAAATGGACTCAGCGATTTTCGACGCATTCCTATCAGCAACCATGGCCCTCAAAATAGAACACGTTCCTTGGAATCTTTCTCGGCGGCTAGGACAGGTTGGAAGCACGAGCACTCGCATTGTTTACAACATCTGGCTCCCCCTTACCGAGGCTGGATCTAGTAACCAGTCAATCAATCTCGACCAGTTTAGGACACCAGAAGAGAACACCACAGCGTTGATTTATGCCACATCCAGACGCATGGTTGCCGAGGATGCCCGCGGGGAGTGGTCGGCTTTGACGATTGGACTGGCCAACTTCTCGACGATTCTTCACAAACGAGTTCTGCCCTCGGAGTGCGATATAAAGCACATTACCATTTCCAAAGACTATCCCCCTTACATCCAAGAAATGTATAAGTGGGTCGGTTTGAATTTCACGGCTTCCAAACCCCTCCATTTCCTCGCTCTTTTCAGTGCTGTGGCATATGCCAGCCTTCTTCCTTTCATCTATGCTCCACCTGACCGTTCCTGCCCTGGGAGCAACAAAAAGGTCAAAATTACCCAGCAAGAGCGAGACGCATACATTGCGTCATTGGAATGGGTCACGAAGAAAAAGAAAGGAGCTTCAGAAGAGACAAGATTTGTTTTCATGTTTATCGCCCACGTACTCGGCTTCTACGAGACAGATTCCCCTGTTGGAAAATTGGTATCCGCTGGGGGTGACGTATCCAAATGGTTAGAAAAGAATTGTAAGTTTTCCTTATTTTCGAAGAAAAAGAAAGAAATCACATAGTACTTTGTGCAGCTACGAAGGGCATGACTCTGCTGGTCTTATGCAGGTTCGGCCTTGCAACGGCACTTAATCCCAGTGCCCTCAGATCGGCAAAGTGGCAAAAGGACGTCGCGCCACTTTCGGAAAAAGACCTTAAGTGGAAATCTGAGAAGGTCTATGACATTCTCAGATCCGACAAGGACTACGGTCCTCATCGCGCGGTCAAGTTTCTCGCTGACCAGAAAACTGCTGACAGACTTGTCGAAAACAAAAAGATCAAGCCACCCCCCAATCTGGACTCTACCACCAACGACACTCAAGAGGGCAGTTCGAAAAGACCTTATAGTGTGTGGGACAGCGAGGAGGACACCACAACTTACGCTGATAGTAGCAAAAGAGTGCGCCACTCTTGAGCTCTTATAATCTTATATCCTTGTACATACCCCGTCGAAGAGCGCCGCGTGGCACCACTTGAATTGCGGGGTGAGCAGTGCACCCGAGATGGGGCCATCTGTACGGCGCGTTGATCGATTGTACAACGGGAATCTAAGTCCGTGGCAAGATGCACCGATGAGACTCCCGATGCCGAGAACCGTAATCGCAATGCTCATGCGCGCACTAGATCAGTGGGTTGGAAATGAAGGATGGATGGTATTCCAAGTCCAGCAGTTCGTCCTTACCGCCCTCTTCGTCAACCCAC
>QFES01012671.1:0-11167 GCA_003316375.1 Tylopilus plumbeoviolaceoides | reverse complement strand
CCCACGGCAACATGTATCGGGGTGACTCCAATTTCCCTTTTAATATCGGGGACTTGTACTTTTCCTGACGTGCTCCTTTCACAGTTTGCTTCGCACGACATCGCTATCCCCATTGTGGCCTTCACGACTCAGGCTATCGCGGTCTTGCCCGGCTCGATGCGAGTGATGGGGCCGACCAAGATACCACAACACCGCCTCTTTTACTTCATCCAACCACTCCTTCACGACCCCATCCTCGAACACATTTCCATCGTAGAAGACATACATGTTCAAGCGTCCACGTGAGCTGCCCGCACCAAGATAAAGCTCGGCCGGGCGCGTGTGGAGACGCGTATTCGAGCTCTCCACCACAATTTTCGGGGTCACATCGACCGAGGGAGATGGAAGTGTAACATAGCCCGCTTTCATTGGATGTGGGACGGTGCAACAGGGTGAGAGTGGGTGGGTGGGTGGCAAGGGGTATACATTCGGGAATATAAAATCGACCTAGTAGAAATAGAAAGCCACAAGTAAGTATGGGAGCTCGGAGAGGGACATATGACGCACATCACCAACGCTGGACCCTCCATGAGCCCAGATGGTAGGAATGTCCATGACCGCTAGCGGCGCGCCGGTCGAATCCTCGCGTGAGTCTCGTCTGTTGCTGGTAGCGACGCGTCTCATCCATTGTAAAGCCCCCAGTCGTGTATTCTCAAGACATGCTATGCTCACGGCATGCGTAATCTCGAAGAACAAAGGATGGCTGAAAAACGCTGCTGCCTGCTTCTTGACCAGCCGGGCACGGTGTAAGAACCGGTCAAACGTGAGCAGATCCGAAAATGGAGGTGCCCCGTCCGACAGAATTCGTTGGGTGCCTTTCGCAGTTTCTCCAAGTGTCATGAATGGTAGCTGGAAATGGAACAAACTAATGGAGAGCATAAATTCACCTCCCCCGCCCCTCTCGAACCATTCCTTGTCAAGATATGGACGCAGATTGAGCGGCCCCCCGCTGATATGTGGCTGCTTCTTGCGGTGCGCCCATTCCTCCTCTGAGATCTGGCCACGCAGGTACCGTCGGTAGAGCACTCGTGTCATTGCCACCTGCGCAAGTGCAAGGTAGGCATTTCCAAATGTTATACCATGCAGACGGCAGTTGGTGAGCACGGTAGCGGTTTGCGTGTCCGTGAGTGAGGCGGAGACAACACCCGATCGCGCGGCAGTGTAGGGTGTTGAGTCTGTGAGACGACATGGGAGGGTATGTCCACCCTATAGAGAACCATACATTCGTTAAATGACGACATTGCTGTATTTAATACAAAAGACGGAACCTACCTGCCTCTTTGCCATTCTCAGTTGAAAAATCACGATTCCGACCGCCCTTCGCCACCGCCGTATCGCCGGACTGAGCGAGCGTATATGAATTGGCTCAAGGTCTATTGAGGGGACCGCCATCGCCAACCTATCCTCCAGCGGAATATGGGTAGGCTCCGCACTTCCACCCCTGGCGAGGGTATCCAAGAAACAGCGCACGAATGTACCATTCGCTACCCCGTCCGTCACACAATGTGCCATCAGTACCATCAAGTGGAGGATGTCGCTCCTTGTCTCGCGAAAGACATAGAGCTGCACTAGAAGCTCCTCCGAAAGCGGACGCGGACCATCCAAGATTGCTGCCGCGCGTTGCTGTGCCTCCTCTGCGGAGGCTACGGTCCCAAAGATGACCTCGTGTGGACGAAGGGTAGCGAGATCGTGTTCCCTGATCACGAAGTGCGGTTCCGAGGTAAATCCTGTTGCATTTGACTCTATAGTCGCCTTCAGCCTAAGGGCGGTATTATCGGCACCCCGAATGGTGGCTCCGGTGAGCGGATAACGCCTCTTCGTAGACAGCCAGGCCTTCACTATATTTCCTTCAGAGAACAGATGTGCCTCTTGTGAGCCGCTCAATAGACGGAGCTCAAGGTGCTGCAAGTTATCTGCGGTTCCATTGAAGAGACCATCCCAGAGAAAACAAAGTTCGTAAGCGTCCAAAGGGCGATGGAAGGTGCGGCCTATAGCCGGATTCAGATGGACGTTAATCAATGTCCACTTAGGCATAATGGAGAGGAGCAACACTGCCTTGGCACCAACTCTGTGCTCCCTAGTATGTACTGCCTGTTGGAACGACCGGAAGGCGACCGACTGAGGAATGGGAAAGGTTAACTATGTAAGTAAAGAAATGGATCGAATGAGTGTAGTAGCTTACCTCCAATCGTAGTGAGTATGAGACTTGGAGGGAAAGAAGTGTAACGAACGGAGGCGCGGGACGGTATTGTAAAAGGAAATGTAGGTAAAAATGGAAGTATCTCCAACACGGCGCCTCCCTCGCGTTGATTACCCGGGGGAGTCCCGACTAAATAAAGAATATCACCTGTTTTCTCATGTCATGAGCGGAGGCACCGGCTCGACACAAACTTGAACGTTGGAATCATATCTCACCCACATGCGACTGGGCCGCCATGGCCTCGGATCCTCGAGTTTTGCACGAGGCGCGAGCGCTATACTGCTTTGAAAAAAACACCATGTTGAGCAGTGACAAGAACCCACCAAGCGACTTAGTATGCCCATGATCATTAGTGACCTCGGCCCAGCCACCCGGGTCGGGCAGGTACCAATCATCTTGTGTGGCAACCCCGTATTGAAATTGAGGTATAAGTCTCAGAACTGTAATTGGATATCCGTCCGTTCAGCCGTCACTGGATGGGCCATTCTGAATCGCGTGACCTGTTGAAAGTTGTGACACGTAGCGTATTTCCCCGGACCAGCGCCATCTGCCGCCGCTGTGACCGCGCCAGGGATGTGGTGGTGCTTGTATGAGGTGCTGGCTCATCAGCACTGCGTCATCGGCGTCGTCGTGGTAAGGCACGGGTGTCAGGCAGGTGGTCGCTTCACAGTTCGGCGCGGTCGCAAAAGCGCAGTCGTCCGTGAAGCCGGACAAATGGATGAGTGGTAGCGGTGGTATGGTCACGACGCCCCGGCGTCACCATCGTCCTCGCCCGTCCCGTCATGTGGCAAAGAGATGACAGCCTTTTTGACAGGTGGTAGTAGTGGGATCCGGAACTCATCGTCGACGTCTCATTCATGTTCTCGTCATCTGGGGGGTAAGAAACCATACCGCTTCGGTCAAGGATGTTTTATTAAGTGGACGGCTGCTCTGCCATAGCCTTTGAACGACACCCCCGAAGCTGAAAACGTTGAATGTAGTCTGGTCGGCGGGCAACAGGCGAAGTAGCATCGATAAGGTGCGCTTGGCTGTTTCAATCGGGTCGTTCCTCACGCTTGTGGATCGATCGATGATGAAAATATATTCCTGTGAAGGAACCCTCGGGGCTAGAAGTTTGGGAACAAGGGTCAATTGCAATGCAATGGTAGAACCTTCCCCGTCAGTGTCTCTCCTCTCATCAAGCACTTCCGCAAAACATCGAGGTTTATCCAACCCCTCGGCGTGTATGGTAATTACGAAGTCCCTTGTTAGGAATTCGGCCGACTCCATAACTGCAGACATACGCCGTCGTGATATTTGATCAGAACGTCCCTTATAGCGCCTGCGGGAGATGTGATGCGTAGGACTCTGGATGTTATATATAGCATCGCTCGTCTGGATGTTCACGCTGATATGAAGGCGGGTGTGTGAATCGGCAGCAGAAGTATTGCGCATGGCTACAGGTGGCGTCCCGTGTCGCTTAGCAATGTACATGGGGAGCTGGAGCCGAACGTGGTCCCGCAGGGCTTCATCTAAAAGATCCATCACGAACTATTTGCAGGCCGTGAGCTAAGCAGACCGACGAGGCACAGAATATGATGCACACCGTCAAATGAGCTGTCACCCTTGTGCTCGCAGGAATGGACCCAATTGAGATCGTAAAGACTTGGCAACGATGGAAGCTTCAGTATCAGTATTTATCAGGGGTAACTGACAGGACTTACTGTCGTCGGTCACGTGTTCGACAAGAGCTGCCGCCTTCCCCTCCCCTGCTGCATGAGCAAACTCGAGTGCGGCTTCTTCCTTTTCCTTTACCTCCCCAACAATGACCGATCCGTCTTGCAACTCGAGATCAAATGCGCAGACGGCGGCGTTAGCCGGGAGTGGGAAAATATACTTTGCTCTCCCAGTCGGTTCGTTCGATGGATTGCAAAATGTCTGCATGAGAAGTATACGGGAAGATACTGTACAATGGGTGGTGAGTATCCGAGTATAAGTTTTCGAGACAACAAAAACTGCACCATCTACTACCCATGCTTTCACTTTGACTTCTTCCAAGGGGAGATATTTTATGGTTGATTGTCCGCGCGGCTGATGGGCAATGCCTGAGTGTGTCGAAGCCATACTATGGATACTGAGAGTGGAGGTAAGGGCTGCTATGTGAATGGCCGTCCGCTTTTATCTGCAATCTTGAGCTGTGTCGGCGCCTGATGTTCGGCGCCCCATGGAGGACTCGGACGTCGCAATCAGGGTGGAGCATGAGGCGAATGGTAAAAGTTGTTTCAAAGCAGATGATATCGAGGTTTGATGATCCCCGAGTCGTTCCCCGACCAGGGCTGCATTGTCACGGTGGTTATCTAGCTGAATGTCGACGACCACGATGCTCTGCCAGTGCAGACTCAGCCTGAGTGTTTGAATTTGAACACCGCGAGTCGGCCAAATGACCGATGCGGCAAACGAGACCAGGAAATACATAACACAAGATGTTCAAAGCGACATAGTATGATGCAACAGGAGGTACACAAAGCCAACCCGGGCACGCATGATGAATGTCTAACCACTTAGGAGGCTGGGTACGAGAACTTGAAGATTCTGCGTGCGAGTTGATCATGATTTAATAATGATAAGGAAACACGTGGGTGGGAGCAGGCAACACCGCGGGCTCATCTGGCAGCCTACTTTCGTCACCTCTAGCTGGGCGTGTTTTAAAAAGCAGGTCTACAGCAAAGTGAGCGAATGGACAAGTCAATCGATCGGACGATGCTCACAGAAACGGAGCAAGCACTGGCAGAAACACGGTCGGTCGAATATTTAGGGAGTCGCATTCGAGTCTCTGTTCGTGCGCGTAGTTGCCAGTGATCCGAATCGATAAATCGGCTTTCTCCTGAGCTGGACGCGCAAATCCTGGGTGGTATATTCGAGAAATGCGATTTTGCTTTCTGACGAAAAGGTTCATTAGCGAAACACAAGTCAGGGAGCTATTTTGGACGAGAGTTTTCAAGCTGTACGTGTAGGTCTTGGATAGTTTGTTTGTGAGTGCAGTATAACTGACAAGGCTTGATGAACACACCGGAGTACTCGTCCCGTGCCCGAAGCGAGTTGATGACTTATCTTCCTCCTGGTTGACCGTGCTCTGGGCGTCGGGGTGTTGTTGTGCATTTTCATCGTGGTTCATTCCTAGTTCGTCTGGATAACAAAACGTGGTGAGAGGAGGGCGAGCAAATGAGTGAAATGGGCAGACCTGGGGTTTCATAGGCTACCGCTCCAAGTGGCCTTATAAGCGCACGAAGGCAGCGGGATCAAGTTGGAGAGGGGTGACACAGGCCACCGAAACGGTGATTGAGCTGTTTCCGCAGACGACAAGGTCGTTCATGTATGAGACTGTCATGGAGCAAATGTTGCGATCGTACTGGATAATAGACCCGCTTTGCTGGCCAGTCGTGGTACTCCAGAACGAAACCGACAAACCCACAGAGGCTGCGATGAACGCGCCACCCCTTTCCCTTTCCAGAGCAATGCACTTGGTATTCTTGCTGCTATGGATGGGCTATGTTGATTGTGTAGTTCCGTTGACTGGGTGGAGACAGTGAATGCTGCCGTCTGGTGAAGAATTGCTTGCCATCTAACAACCACTGGCAAGCAAGAGATCGGTTGTAGAGTACAGACTTTGATGGGAATGTTGACGAGGCCTCTATTCTGACTGTTGTAGATGCGAAGAGAGTCGCGGTGGGTGAGAACTTCGCTGACCACCGACTTGAAGGGCCGTTGTGTTTCAACTGGAGGAGCCAGTCGCGACTCGGATTTTCGTCCCATTGAACGAGATGTCGACCGCGTGCGTCCAATCCAAGTGCGCCTTGAACTCGGTCACCTTCGCGTCGTTTGCTGCATTCCAAAGTTCAAACGGTCACCTTGCCGATCATTCAGTACATCATGCCCTCGAAGCACACGCAGCTGAAGAACTTGTTTCACCTCTACTGGGAAGCCCGTCCGAAATACGACGAGAACGGCAGGTTGAAGCAAGAGATAATTCTTGTCGTGTGCGTCCTTCTTTTACTTCTATCCGAGCTGTCTTTTCAATGGCATCGCATCTTCCAGCAACGCCATCCGTAACGATCTCGTGCGTTCTCTTGCGTTGATTCAATTTCTGCATAACCAACGTGTTTAGCTTTCCAGCAACACTCGAACGAGTATTTTCCTTCAAAAGATCACGAAAGACTCATCGAACTTCTCGAATCACCCATCCCCGTTCTCCGCGCTAACCCTTGAACATTGTCATTCCTATGTGCGAAAAGCAGCCATTTTCGCTCTGTATACCGCCCATCGCGACCTAATAGCCTAGTCGCTCAACGCCTGTCGCAACTTGGACACGACATCTGTCGGGTGACAGCCACATACCGCATTCATTGACGTTCAGACACTCGAAACACTTGGAAACCATGGCCCCTGTCGGACTTTGGGGCCTACAAGGGTTCATGACCTTTGTAAATGCGAAACGTCCAGCTGTGTAACCAACCCTCCAATTCTCTGGCAACTCGTTCCGTGGTTTTTTCGGCGGGACGTATCTCGATTGTCTTCGTGGACAAGTTCAACCAATGTACGTGGTCAATGATTAGTGCTGGCGTTCTCCCCATGATATTCTCGCCGGAATGAGTACGAGGATATCGTGCGTATATTCACTTTGTGTTGGTGCACGAGATCCTCAACTTGCAGAGAAAGTGCATCTGTACCGAGACGCCATCAAGGTAAGCAATAGCAAGTATGCAGCGTCGCATTTATACACTTAGCATTTGGACCCCACTCTGACGACCTTGTCGCGGAGCTCTGCGTCTCATGTGCTCGTTCCGGTGTCCTAGGTCCCGCATATGACCCACTTGTGATCTCTCGACGTGGAAATCGCCGTCGTTCTCATTCCCGTCTGCCTTCCTACTTCTTACCCGTCGGCAACACGCCACTGTCGAATCCCACTTTCCGTCCCGTCGAGCAAATGCACGCCGTCCGGGTAACGCGACCGCATATACAGAGACTGGACTGCATTCAAGTAGGTGTATGTACTATGTAGCACTCGTCAGTAGGCATGTACATGGGGCATTACTAGTACCACTGTGCTCTCTACTCGTCTTGTCCAGAGTATCGCCCCCTTCGAAAAAAGTAGTGCATCCACCCGAAAAAGTAGCGCACCCACTCGAAAAGTAGTGCGCTGATTAAAAGTGCACTTGGCCCCACATAGGCTTCTACACGTTGACGATGCTCCATCGCTAGTGGCGGCCCAGACTCTAGAGGCTGAACCCGACGCGACTGACCCTTGGGATCGGGCTGGCCAAGATACCACAATACTGCTTCCTTCAATTCATCCAACCACTCGTTTACGACCTCATCTTCGAACACATTTCGATCGTAATGGACATACATTGACATCCGTCCACGTGAGGTAGCTGCACCGAGATAAAGATCCCCCGGATGCACGCGGAGACGCACTTTCCAGTACGTCACCACAATTTTAGGCGTCTTGTCAACCTCTGAGTCAAGTGGGGGAGGAATGCCGTGGATATAGCCTGCTTTACTTGGGTGCGGAACCGAAGAGTAAGGTGAGAGTGGGTGAGTGGGTGATATGGGGTATTCCATTGGGAATATCAAATCCAGCTACAGATAAGGACACGAGTGAGAAATGACTTTGGAAAAGGAGTGTACGCCGCACATTACCCATGGAAGACCCCGTATGAGCGGTAGTCCAACGCGGGTCCATTGCCCCCGCAGCCTCGTCGCCGTCTGGGTCCTTATGTGTTTCATTCCCATCGGATGTTTTCGAATGTTGCATCGATTGCACAAGGGCGAGCTGCATATAGTGGAGGACCATCGTATGAGAGGCATGGACAATGTCCAAAAACAAGGGATGATTGATAAGCGCTCTCGCCTGCTTCTTGAGTAACCTAGCACGATGCAAGAACCGGTCGAATGTGAGTAGGTCTGAAAACGGAGGGGCCCCATCCGAGAGAATTTGTTGGTGCCCTTCCTCGCTTTCACCTAGTGTCATGAATGGCTGCTGGTGATAGAAAAAACCGCAGGAAAACCTAAGTTCGCCTCCTCCCCCCTTCTCGAACCACGCCTTGTCAAGATACGGACGCAAGTTGAGCGGGTGGGCACCACTGAGATGCGGCTGACTCTTCCGGAATGACCATTCCTCCTCTGAAATCTCGCCACGGAGGTACCGACGATAGAGCACTCGTGTCATTGCTACCTGTGCGAGGGCGAAATAGGCATTTCCAAATGTGATGCCGTGCTGACGACAGTTGGCGAGTACAGCAGCAGTTTGCGTATCCGTGAGTGAGGTGAAAATAGTATCGGATCGCACATCATCGTGCGGAGTAAAACCCGTAAAGCGACGTGGGAGAGTATGCCCGCCCTAGATAATTTTCGTCAGAATCAGAGTATGCAATCCGCAATCAAAGACAATACTCACCTGCTTCTTCGCCAATCTCAACTGAAATATCACGGCCGCAGCTGCCTTTCGCCACCGTCGTACGGCCGGACTGAACGAGCGTAAACGCACTGTGTCGAGGTCCATCACAGGAATGGCCATTTCCAGCCTCTCTTCCAATGGGATCTGGGCAGGCTCAGCCCCTTCGCCCCTCGCGAGAGTGTCCAACAAGCAGCGAGCGAGAGTCCTGCTCGATGTTCCATCTGTCACGTGATGCGCAAAGAATATGATGAAGTGGACGACGTTCGTTCTCTTGGAGTCGGTCTCGCGAAGGACACGAAGGTGCACCAGTAAATTGTCTGAAAGTATATGGGGTTCTTCAATGATCGTGGCCGCCTGCCGTTGCGCCTCTTCTGCAGAAGCCACGCTCCCAAAGGTAATCTCGCCTGGACGAAGCACAGCGAGATCGTGCTCCTGGACGACAAAATGTTGGTCTAAGGCGAAGCTTGCGCTGTTATCTGCCTCTGATTCTTCGGGCGCCTTGTGCTGGAAAGGGACACCATTTGCACCTCGCACAGTAGCCCCCACAAGCGGGTAACGCCTCTTCGTGGACAGCCATGCCTTGACGATATTGATTTTGGAAAACAAATGTGCATCTTGAGAACCGTTCGAGAGCTGGATCTCATAGTGGTAGAGACTGTCTCCAGCGCCGTTGAGACGACGTAAGAGATATAACATTTTCTCGAGCGCGTCCAAAGGGCGCTGGAAGGTGCGCCCTTGAGTCGGATGAGTGTCCAACAACGTCCAGCCAGGCATCGAAGAGGTGGAAAGGAAAGCTTGGGAATCGAATCATGCCAATCTGCCGTCATTTAAGAGAACCGACCGACGGCGACCGTTGTGTTGTAATGACCTGTGCTCCGTGTCTCAGCCTCAGTGAATTCTGTATGCGCTATCATGTACTGACAAGTAAACATCGCAACAAACCATGATATTGTAGATGAGCCATAACCGAACTACTTGCAGTAGTGAGTGGTCAATTGAACGACCCGCTTTAATAGTTCTGGGAAAGGTGTCGTTCTCTGAATCTGCCAGTGAACTTGAATGAGCAGCATCCACGTAGGTCCGATTAAACGTTTGCTTAACTGAAACGTGTCAGAGACTGGCTAACGATGCCCGAGGTCGGTGCATTGGCCCGTGGGTATTGGTCCCACGTTATTTATATTCCCCCACCTTTTCCCCTTAATAGTGTCTATTCCGAGACCACTATCCAATGTCCCGGTCGTGTGTACGCCGCGGCCTCTGGTGAACCTGACACATTGTATGTTAGTTTAACTTTCGCTTGCCAGTGTCCGTCGCAACGGGCCCACTCGGTGACCTGCCAGTGCTGTGCTCAAGTGTAGAGAGGAAAAGATCGATCAAATAGTAATATGGACGAGGCTCTGCGTGGGACCCTCACTTACCTATCTTGGATATCATCTCAAGGCATTTCAAAGTGCTGTTGCTCAACACCATTTTCCGCCTAATTGCGTGCGAAAATGTGACAGGAACGGCCCAGGAGACCAGTGGATGTGCTCGTCTATTATGCACTGTTCTGTTGCCAAACCCAACCACCTGTCTGCAATGCTGGTGCGTTAGGTGCTTCGTCCCGACAAGCATCACCTAAGCACTCGCCATCGTTTCTGCGAAAAACAATCACTATCTTTACACACCGCCGCTATCCGTCGAAGAAGGTGCCAGTGAGTCCGCATTTGCCAATCAAAAGGACGATCCTGGGACCGAGAAGTACCATGACTACCTCGACCAGCCGTGGTACGACATTACTGTCAATTGAACAAGATGATTGCAATGTTGCCCAAGACGATATCAAGGACGTTGTTGTCGAGTCTGCACAGTAACTTCAGCGTAGCCGGAACGTTAATGTCGTGCTCGTCTATCGTTGTCGTCCTTGCGATGTCCTCCGAGTCGCCAATGTTGAATTGACTCGGAGGCAGCGGCGGCCCGGCGTGCGCTGAAGGTGCAAGGTCGTCTAAATCATTGCAGCGGCGGTTGATACCGAACGTTCCAAAGCCGTGTGTCGTAGACGTGTTCGTCAGCGGTCCTAGGGAACAGAGGTGCATGTATCGACGTGGTCGGCCAACACGGAGAGAGTCCCCCCGAGGGCCAACAGCAGAGGCCCTTTTCCGAAGCGGTCTCGCGGTGGTGATGATAATAATGTCGGAGACGGTGCGGGCTCATGACATCGAGCCGTCATGGTGGCGGTATCATCATAGCGGTTGTGTAGCAGCCTTGGGTGTAAGACTGTAGTGAGCTCAGAAGTTCGGAGGAAAAAGGGTCCTTATAAGGAACGACCTGAGCGTTTATTGTACATATATACGATTTGCACCTGGACCATGTCAGAGACCTTGCTTGATTTCGGGCTGACCAAGGTACCACAACACTGCCCCCTTGACTTCATCCAGCCACTCAGTTACGACTGCGTCTTCGAACACGGCGCCGTCGAAGTGAACATACATAGACAACTGTCCGCCAGAGGT